>APFE030150735.1:0-12080 GCA_000404065.3 Pinus taeda | reverse complement strand
AATTCTGTAAGAAGTGTGGTATAGCACGGCAGAAGACTACTCCATATACACCTCAGCAAAATGGAGTTGCAAAAAGAATGAACAAGACGTTGATGGAAAGGGCAAGAAGCATGCTCAGTGGTGCGGGGTTAGGATAGGAATTCTAGGCAGAGGCGGTGGATACTGCATGTTACCTGGTCAACAGGTCACTTTCATCAACGTTGGAGGATAAGACTCCACAAGAAGTATGGACTGGTAAGAAACCCTCTCTTTCACATCTGAGGGTATTTGGATGTGATGCATATGTCCATGTTCCAAAGGAGAACCGAACCAAGTTGGATAGTAAATCTGAAAAGTGCATCTTTATTGGGTATAAGGATGGTTTAAAGGGTTATAAGCTTTGGAACCCAGTCACCCGGAAGGTTGTGTTAGTCGAGATGTAGTGTTCAAAGAGGAAAGATGTTATTAAACATGAAGTCCAACCAAAGGAACCTGTGAAGATAGAGTTGAACTAAAGGAGGAAGAATCAGACTCTGTAGTAGAGGAGGAATCAGAAGATGAAGAGCCACAAACTCCGGCTGTGAGAAGATCAGCTCGAGAAAGAAGGCAGCCAGAAAGGTATAGTCCATCTGCTTTCTGTTCAAACCTTGCTTTGTCTGTTACTAATGATGATCCCAGAACTGTGAAGGAAGCAGTGGATTCAGAGGATGGAAAACTCTGGAAAGAGGCCATGGTTGATGAAATGGCATCTTTGCACAAAAATGAGGCTTGGGATCTACTGGAGTTGCCGACTGGAAGGAAACCCATTGGCAGCAAATGGGTGTTCAAGAAGAAGACAATGCAGAAGGGAAGGTGGAGAAATACAAAGCTCGGTTGGTAGCAAAAGAGTTATTCCAGTCGGAATTGATTTTGGTGATTTTTTTCTCTGTTGCCAAGGTAACTCTCTATTAGGATTCTTTTATCTGTGCTGCTTTTGATTTTGGGTAGACAGTGGATGTGAAGAAAACATTCTTCCGGGGGATTTGGAAGGGAATCTACATGAGCAACCTGAAGGCTTTGCGTGAGGGTTAAGAAAGAATAGTATGCAGTTAAAGAGTCTCTTATGGGTTAAAACATCACCAGATGTGGTATCAGAATTTGATACATTTATACGGGGACTTGGCTTCACCAGAAGCAAAGCAGATCATTGTGTGTATTTTAAATTAATTGGTGACCGTGTTATTTATCTGGTCTTGTATGGGGATGATATGTTGCTGGTTGGAAATGACAAAGAAATTATCCAGGATTTGAAGACCCAATTGTCCTCCAAATTCGACATGAAAGATCTTGGTGCTGCAAACTATATTTTGGGCATGGAAATTAAAAGAGATCGGGCAAAGAGGCAGCTCTGGTTAAACTAGAGGAAGTATGTCGAGACAATATTGCAGAGGTTTAATATGTAGGACAGTAAACCGGTGAAGGTTCCTATTCCTGTAGGTGTGAGGTTATCTGTTGAACAGTGTCCCAAGACACAAGAAGAGGAAGAGGACATGTCCTGTGTTCGATATGCAAGTGCAGTCGGTAGCTTTATGTACGCCATGGTTTGTACTAGACCAAACATTGCACATGCAGTGGGAGTATTGAGCAGGTTTTGTCAAAACCAGGGAAGGAGTGCTGGACAACAGTGAAGCGGGTTTTCAGGTATTTGCGTGGCACTAGTGATTATGGTTTGTGCTACCAAGGAAGACCAGGATTGGACAGAGTGTTGGATATCCGTGGCTTTGTTGATGCATACTGGGCTGGAGATTTGGATCAGAGAAGATCTACAAGTGGGTATGTGTTTAACCTATTTTGGAGGTGCAGTCCAGTTGGATGCAGTAAGAAACATCTGTAGTGGCACTATCAACTACAGAGGCAGAATACATGGCAGCCACTCATGCAAGCAAGGAAGCAGTTTGGTTGCAGAGATTGTGTTCAAGTATGGGGTTAGTACAGGGAGCTATAAGGATAGACTGTGACAGCCAAAGTGCAATTTTCTTGGCAAAGAACCCTGCTTATCATTCAAAGACAAAGCACATTGATGTTCAGTATCACTTTGTGAGGGATATGATAGAAGACAAAAAGGTGTTGTTGTTAAAGGTGGACACTTTGAAGAATACTGCAGATGCATTGACAAAATCTGTGAGCTCTGAGAAGTTCTCTTGGTGTAGAGAAACAATGGGCATTTCAGGGCTGGAAAAATGACTACGCTCTCCTGTGGCCCCCTGTGGAAAGAAAACAACAAGTGGGAGATTGTTGGGTTGTGTTATATTCTTTCCACATAGTTAACAAGGGGTTTGAGGGGTACCCCACTTTATGGGGTCTGGGGCAGCGCCCCGGAAAATTTTGGTTTTGGACCCTATGTTAGGTTGGGCAGACCCACCTATGGTTTTGTGCATGATTTTCGCACATGTTTTTTGGACGCGATGGTTTTCAGTCCATGGTAGTGAATCCGATGGTTTTTTGGTCCATGGTATTGGACGTGATGGTTTTTCGGTCCATGGTATTGGATGCTTCGGCATGTATAAATATGTATTGTAACATTGAAAGGAATATAATGAAAAATCAAGCTGGTAGTCCCGGTTTTGGGATCCAGGGGAAAGTCTCTGTGCATATATGTTTTTTATGTGTTATGCTCTCGCATTGTTTATTTTTATATGATTTAGAATTCGTATGTAGGTAATTTCTGTACGGGGTTAAAACCTACAATGTGGCAGTTAGGAGGAAAGAGGATACCGCTTTTCGGGCCGGTATTCCTCATGCATCTAGTTCACCCGAAATCTGCGTGGACCGTTGGATCCACGAGGGGTAGATCAACGGTGGAGAATCGGAGTAGGCGAACCCGAAATATATGTAAATGGCGCTTAATATACCTAGTGGGTCTGCAATATATGATTCCCTTAGAAAAGCCCCAATTTCAATGTTTTTCAAAAAAATAAGAATATATGGGTAAACCTCGAGTCTGGCCATTGGGGCAGACTTGAAAATTTATATGCCTGACTTTATAATCATCACCGGGTCCGGGTGGTTATGGTGCACCATATATATAGATCCTAGACCCAAAACATATATATATCGCAGTTAATAAACCATCGGGTCCAGAGTATAGGGGAGTGCCATATATATATGAGCCCCGAGACCCCACCGATTGCGATATGTGATATGGTCCCAAACCCGACGTGTATATATATATGTTCTAATACCACCGGTGGGTCTGTAATAGTAGACTTGCCTTTGAAAACCGAGACTTCAATGTTTTTTTGAAAAACAAAGGAACATATGGGAAAACCATGTCTGGCCATAAGGCCGGACTTGAAATGCTATATGCTCCAGTTCATAATAATCGGCGGGTCCGGTAAACAGTGGTGCACCTTATACAAAAGCTTTGGACTAGGCCGATTGTGATATTGCGATATGGCTCCAGACCCAATATATATATATATTATATCTATAATAGTATATATTATTATATATAATATATTATATATATATATATTATATATTATATATATATCGTGGTTAATAGAGCCATTGAGTCTGGAAGATGGTAGCGTGCTATATACACATAAGCCCTGGGCCTCCCGATAGTGATAAGCGATGGCGCTCTGGACCCGAAATATGTGCATTTCAATTAATAAAATTGTTGGGTCCAAAAGCCATGTATTCGATGCGTTTTAATGTTGATTGTGGTAAGCAAAAAGGGGTGATTCATGCGTATTTATGAGGATTTCCTTTGTAAATGGTTATAAAGGAGTAACGTGCGATAGGAGGTTTTTATTTAGGTTGGAAAGGTCTTGATAAAGGAAATGAATGGAGGGTTAAGAAGGGTGATGAGAGGACCATGCAACAGGGGTTAGACAAAAGGGGGGTCTTGACCATTAAGAACTGAATATTTGGCTCGACAACGAGTTAAAGTCTCTAGGACTAAAGGGGACCCATTCAAAATTGCTGTCAAGACAAGTTTTGATGGGGTGGTGGTTGTGGCCACAACATTGTCATTGATGAATTGTTGGATGAATTACATGGAGTAATTTACTTCACCAAGTTGGATCTTTGTTCAAGATATCATCAAATTAGAACGAAGATTGAAGACATTCCAAAAACAACTTGCAGAACTCATGAAGGTCATTATGAATTTTTGGTCATGCCTTTTGGCTTTACGAATGCACCTTCCACATTTCAAGGTTTGATGAATTCCATTTTCAAACCCTTAGAAAATTTGTGTTAGTATTTTTTGTTGATATACTAATCTACAAGTCTTGGAAGGGATTATGTTTAACATGTTGACAGGGTGCTCAAACTATTGGAGGAGAAAAAAATGTATGAAAAATCCTCAAAATGTTCCTTTGGGGTACAAGAGGTGGAATATTTGGGTCATATTGTATCTCATGAGGGTGTTAAGGTATATCCTAAAAAAATTAAAGCCATAAAGGAATGGAAAATTCCCACAACCCTAAACATCTTCGAGGATTTCTTGGGTTGACAGGGTATTATCACAAGTTTGTTAAGAATGATGGGAAAACAAAAACACCTATAATAACATTACTGAAAAAAGATGCATTATTTTTGGACTCCTGAAGAAACTAAATCCTTTGAACATCTTAAAGAGGCAATGTGCCAAACTCCGGTTTTAGCTACTCCCGACTTCACAAAAACCTTTATGGTGGAATGTGATGCCTTATGAAATGGAATTGGTGTTGTTTTAATGCAAGAAGGAAGACCCATTAATTTTCAAAGTCATCCAATCAAGGGAAAGTATTTACACAAATCTATATATGAGAAGAAAATGTTGGAAATACAACACACCTTGAAGCAATGATGCCCTTACCTAATTGGAAGACACTTCAAGGTAAAAAATGATCATGATAGTCTTAAATACTTCTTGGAACAAAGATTATATTCAAAAGAGCAACAAAAATGGGTCAATAAGATGTTGGGTTATGACTTTGAAATCATCTACAAAAAAGGGAAGCAAAATGTTGTTGTGGATGCACTCTCAAGAAGGGACGAGGATATGGAATCATTTATTTATGCCATTTCTATTATCCAACATGTCTGGATAACTAAAGCAAGGGAGGAATGAAGAATGACGAAGAGGCGTGGACACTCATAAAAATTTTGTAGCAAGATTCCAGTATAACTGATACCTTTATCTAGAAAAATGACTCATTATGGTACAAAGATCGCTTATATCTATGTAATAATTCTCAACTCAAAAAAAATATTCTTTTGGAATTGCACACCTCTCCTTAAGGAGGTCAGTCAGGATTTTTAAAAACTTACAAGGTCAAGAAGGAATTTTTTTTGGGATGACTCTAAATTGGATATTCAAAAGTTTGTGGCAAAATGTTTGGTTTTCCAAAAAGTTGAGACAATTAAGTCCCCAGGCCTGTTACAACCTTTAGCCATTCCAAGTCAGCGTTGGGAGGAGGTCTCAATGGATCTTATCACAAGTTTACCCAAGTCTCAAGGAAAGAGTGTCATCATGTTAGTAGTTGATAGACTTACCAAGTATACACACTTTTGTGCATTATCTCATCATTTTAAAGAAAATACATTTGCTACTGCATTTATGGAAACAATTCAAAATCTACATGGAAATCCAAAGATTATTGTAAGTGACAAAGATCCCATTTTCATTGGAAATTTTTGGATGGAACTTTTTTTCTTATTTTGGTATTCAATTAGCTCATAGTTCATCTTATCATTCTCAATTTGATGGGGAATCTGAGAAAGTGAATGAATGGTTGGAATGATATCTTTGTTGCTTTGTATCTGATAGAAAAACACAATGGGTCAAGTGGTTACCTCTAGTTGAATGGTGGTATAACACTTCCTTCTATAATGGAGCAAAAATGACCCCATTTATGGAACTTTATGGATATCATCCACCGACCATCACATTATCTTTAAAATAAGATTCTAAGTTTCAAGCAGTGGAAGATCACATCGAGCATCAACAAAAAGTTCTCTGACTCTTAAAGGATAACCTCACTTTGGTGCATAATTGATTGAAACAACATGAAAATCAACATCACAGTGAAAGAAGTTTTGACGTAGGCGACTAGGTATTTTTACGACTACAACCATACAAACAAATGTCCCTCAAGCAAGCTAAGAAGGATAATAAATAACCACCCAAGTTCTATAGTCCTTACAAGGTGTTGTAAAATATTGGTACTATGGCATACAAATTGGAGCTACTTATATCTTCCCGAGCACACCCATTTTTCCATGTTTCATGCTTAAAGAAGGTTATTGGTGACAAGCTCGTAGTTCAAAAAATATTGTAAGAACTTTTACAAGGAATGATAAATCATACTGGAGCTTAAAGCAGTGATAGAAAGAAGAACCCAACAACTATAAAATCAATCAATCTTAGATTATCTCATTAAGTGGAAGAACTTACCCACTGAAGATTCCACATGGGAGGATGAGAATTTTATACAAAAGCATCCATAACTGCTCAAGTGTTGAAGACAACACTTTTTTTGAAGGAGAGGGGCATGTTAGGTCCCTATAATACCAATATATTCCCCTTATTGTTATTGTTGTGCCCATGTAGCCCCCATATTATTATTGTTGTACCCCATAGAATCTCACTGTTGTTGTTTTGCCCTTACATTATTATTGTTATGTAGGCTTTAATTACATTATGACACCTTAGACTCCTATATATACCAAGGAGGTCTTGTCATTTGTATCATCCAAATAATTGTTCATTTATGTGATGTAAAGGAGGTTGCCTCCTCGAAGAGGCTAATTTTCAAGTTGTTGATTTATCGTTTCTTCTGTTTTGTGATTTGGTTGATCAAGTGGATTGTTCAAATTGTTAGCATAATAATGGAAAGCACTTTAAATCCCAGACTCTCGATAAGACAATTGAATCAAGTTTCAAGTAGAAACTCATGTTGGGAAGAGCCACCCTGGTGGGGAGGCATGAGGAGGAATGTCATGCCAAGTGACAGATGGAAGACAACACCAAGCATCAATAACTTGACTTCGATGGATAGGTGGGCCACAACCTCATTAATAATAAATTGTCCCAGTACGATCATAACTGGAAATTCGATAAAGGATCTTGTGCAGGGATATAGTGGATTGTTAATGCAGATACACAAAAAGAAGTTGAGTGTCTTCATCTCTTGATGGAGAACTTGGCAAAGAAAGTGTAAAATTTTCACCTTAAGGTAGATAGTTTTGAAGTCTCCATGGAAACAACGACCGTGGAAGTTTTAAAAAAAGTGTATGGCCTTTCGGACCCCACACCTGCAAGTACCTCTAAAGGAAAACACCCCAACAATCTTCATAATTAGCATGTGGAAGCCCCTCCTCTGCAACATATGGACGCGGCGACGACTATGCAAGCAAGTAGCGAACAAGAGGAAGTGGAATTGTGTGGACGTGTAGTTTAACAATGTTCTGAATGTTATGTCATTTTGCTAAGTTCTGTGGCATTTTCTCGGGGATATATAGAATAAAATATGTAAAGAATTTTGTATGTAAAAGACCAAGTGGACACAGCGTATTTAGTGATAAATACTGGTCCTTAGCTAAAGAAGATTTGTCTCTGCATGTAAGAGTTCTAACTCGTATTCTAGCTGAATTAATATAATCTAATTGTTTGTTTAAAAAAAAATTACACTGACTCTCACACATTTTACGATATGCTAATATTTATAAAACATTTAATTAATTAAAAAATAGAACATTTTTATTTTTAAATATTTTTTATAGACACGATGTTTATGTTAATTTAGTATATTATTTTTTTTGTTTTTTATAATAATTTGAGATTTGGAGAAGTTTTAATTTTAAATGGAAATGTAATGTGCTGAAAATTGGAATAAGTAAGATAAAATAGGATGGAAAAGGTGTAAAGTTATTTTTAATGTTAATGCATCAATTTATTTTTTGATATGTTGTGTAGATCATAACAATACTTCTTTAATAAGTCTAATATGTAGTGTTGTTGCTTAGCACTATTTTTTTATGCAAAAAGTATTTGATAGCAGAAGTATAAAAATTACCCTCACGCTTATGGATAAAGATCTTAAATTTTTTTACTTATTAAAACTTATGATTTGCAAGGTTCCATTTTGTAAGTAAATTATAATAGTTTAGATCTTATTCAACTTTTGAATTTAGGTTTCTACTTTAGAATATTAAAACAATTAAAATTGTTAAAGTTTTTTAAGTAGGGAGATTTTTATAGTTGAATTCACAAAGTTAATATTCAGTAAGTGTTTAGCTAAAACAATGAAATTTTTATTTTTGCATTAAAATAATTTATAACAAAAATTTACACAACAAATGGCACAAATTGGATTTTGTTTGTTGTCTATATTCTTAAATAACTAATGCATCTACAAATGCTTATAAGTCTTTACCTTGCATTATTTGACAACTTGATATTTCAAGGCCTTATATGATTCCTACACAAGTTGCCCATAAAATCAAGTTAGCTATTAAAGGTAGATAAAAATGTTTGGAAGAATAATATTTAATATCATAAAATCAAGCTAGCTATTAAAGGTAGGTGAAAACGTTTGAAAGAAAAACATTATATAATATTAAATGAACACGTAATTGATTATGAAAAGAAATGTTAATGTAGGGGCATACCAAAGAGCTATAAATATTTATAATGGAGGCGACATTGTTTTTTAATATCAATACATTATATTATTTTGAAATATGTTGTTAGTAAAGGAATAGTTGTGTCTTAGGAATTTTATATTTTTATAAAAAAACAATAGAAAAACATTTATAAGTATTGGGAGACTATGAGTTATTAATAGATTATATAGGCAATAAATGTAAAATATGAAAAGAAATGTTAATGTAGGGGCATACCAAAGAGCTATAAATATTTATAATGGAGGTGACATTGTTTTTTAATTTCAATACATTATATTATTTTGAAATATGTTGTTAGTAAAGGAATAGTTGTGTTTTAGGAATTTTATATTTTTATAAAAAAACAATAGAAAAACATTTATAAGTATTGGGAGACTATGAGTTATTAATAGATTATATAGGCAATAAATGTAAAATTAAGACTATAATACTAGTGCCAATTAGAAATCAATTTATGAAGGTAGAAAACAATTTTGATAATTTTTTACACACACACACACACACACACATATATATATATATAAAATTCAACTCAAATATTGATCTTTTATCTAAAGAAGTTGTATTAATGTAGAAAGAGACTCAAATGCAACAAAAGTTTAGAGGAATAACTTAAATTGCATTTTCAAAAATATCTTTATATTAATATAGGAAGTGATAGAAAATCACAAATGTGTTTGTTGGATCTTTTTTTAGTTGTTGCAATAGTATTAGAGTCCTAGTATTAAGGTTTAAAATAGATTTTGTTAAATATTTCCCATTATAACTTCGGAATATTTTATTTAAGTAGCAACATAATAATTTTAGATGGTCTTTTATTTTTATTTTTTATTAAGCAGATTATATATAAAGTGAATCTATATATAAAGTAATTTCTCTCACACACAATTTTATATATTCTATATATATATATAATATTATTTTAATTTATTTTTATTTATATTAAATTAATTAATTAATTAATTAAATTATTTTTTATTTTATTTTTTATTTTTTATTTTTTTCCCTGACAAATTCTATTTATAACCCCATAAAATTAGTCATTTCATCTATATGAGCCTTCCCAATTTTATGAGTTTTGATGGTGATTCCCCTTGTGGTATCATAGCTTGGATAATGAGTGACTAGATCTAGAGGGTAGTGTTGCAGCTAAGCCTATGGTTGGATGGAAAAGGCTCATTCATAGCTTGTTTGCAATTAGAAATCAATTTTAGATACATGATTTTATTTTTATTTATCAATGTGACATAAAAATGATGTTTGCAATGCGTAAATGAATATGGTCACTTGTTGAGTAGTGATACTAGTTAATTAATTTATAAATGTATTTAATTGCATAAAAATTTGCTAATGGAAATGAAAATAGAGGATATATAGGTGTATCATTAGGGGATTTTTGAGGTCTAAAAGAACCTCCTAAAGAAATTATAAAATAATAGTGGAAATAATAAAATAAGATTAGATTACATCATCAAATTTTAGAGGGAAAAAAGAAAAAAACTATTTTTTCAACTCATATTTTCAACTTATCTCCATATGGGTTTACTCAAATTTTGATCAAAAACACTCGTTGGATGCATAATTTGATTCCTCATCCAAAGATTACCCATGTTGCATACTTTTGATGGACCCTACTACACGAAAAATGAGAAATACATGAAAAACGTGATTGCAATCACGGTTTTCGTGTATTTATCATTTTTCGTGTAGTAGACTACATCGAAACTATGCAGCATGGGTACTCCTTGGACGCCGAATTAGATTTTACATCCAACGAGTACTCCTGCTCGAAATTTGAGTAAAACCTTGAGGAGAAAAGTTAAAATTACAAGTTGAAAAAGTAGTTTTATTATTTTATTATTTTTTAATCCTTTTATTTTTTTGCTCCAAAAATGGTGAATCATCTACCATGGTTGACATATTCATCTTGAATCCTATTAGTTCTTATAAAGTTTATTTTGGTTGTACATTTTTCTTAGGAGACCTATTTTAAACCTCAAAAATCCCCTAATGAGTCAACTTGTTATCCTTAGGGACAATGTTGTAACAAGCCTCTTGGATTAGATTGTAAGGATAAAATAATAGGGGGACATTCTATCTCTCAACCTCTTGAGTAGCCTTGACAGTTGCTCTGGAAAGGGGGTTCCTGGTAGGTCTCAATAATGAAGGTTAGATTTGCATCAACCATATGAAAGAATAATGATTGAACATGTTTCTCAAAGAAAATCCATCTAGGTAGGTTTAAACTGTTAGTTATATGATTTAATTTCCAAGCTTTATGATGAAGACTAGTTGAAATGAGGCATCACAAAATATTTGAGTCAATTGCTGAAACACTCTTTAATGAACCCATGATATAGTATAACCTATGCAAAGGAATAAATTGAAGGTATTAGATCCTTTTGAACATACTACTTATTGTGAATGAGCTTATGGGGATCTATGTGATGTTATACAATTGAAATCTATCTAGATTTGGGTTTAAGAAGATTAGGAGATCTTCCCACAATTTTGTTTCAGATCTAACTATATTTGGAGTGAGTTGGCATATATTCCCTTTAATTAAATTCAGTTACTAATACCGGGTTATAATGATCTTAAAGTGTACAAGCCAATCACTTTATTTCACCCTATGTCTCTTCATATATAAGAAAATTCCTGGTCTTTTGTTGCCTCCTAAGTTATTGAATATGCACAAGAGGAAATCTCACTTTTTATAAACACAAACACACATAGATGTATGCGTGGGAATATAGTAAAGCAATACCTAATATAAGTTTATATCAAAAATATTTTTCTCAATATGAGAGGTTTCATAACTCTTTGATAAGAATTTAATTATTACCCAGAATAGATAAATGCTTATAATATTTAATTATTTAAAAATAAAAAGTCATTTATATCTCTAATGCAACTATTTACTTTTATGCAATATTGAAGATATATCTAATTTTATTAATTCTTCATAAGAATGTGTATTTACCATAATTTACCTTCTTGAAATAACTTTGTCTGAAGATAATAATAGAATATTTCCATATTACTTCCACTTATTCTATGGAAAGATCTGCACAGATATTGGTGGATATTAATTCTTCATAAGAATATACTTATTTCATAAACTGTGTTTTTATTTGGAAGTGAGATTTCGATTATATGATGTTCATATGTGCTTCTAAGAAAAGTATTACATGCTTCTGAAGATTTTGGTAATAAGTGGTACACATATGGTTTACCCATTTAAATCTAATAAATTTTCGGAATTGAGGAATCTTTTATATACTCTCTCTATATATATTATGTAGAAATTTACAGGGTAAGTTCCTCAGACATAACACCAAAAGGACACCACTCACAAACAGATCACAGATCAATACACCAGTATTTTGACGTGGTTAAAACCCTCAGAGAGGGAAACAGTCCACAGCCTGCGCCAACGTGGC
>APFE030150734.1:0-10893 GCA_000404065.3 Pinus taeda | reverse complement strand
TAGGTTAACCGTGCATGAGAGAAGCTTATGTAAATTTTCATTCTTTTATTAATAAATTGCTTGTAGTAGCCACGTTGGCGCAAGCCGTGGACTGTTTCCCTCTCTGAGGGTTTTAACCACGTCAAAATACTGGTGTATTGATCTGTGATCTGTTTGAGTAGTACTACCTGAGAACCATGCTAGAAGGAAAAATAGTCGTGCAAACAAATAAATATAATATTATTTCCTTGAAAAACCACATGACTCACCCATCCTCTATGTTTCATCTACATTGCCTAAAGTATGTTCTCCACAAACCAGTCCCAAACATTGCCACTATAGTCATTCACTACACAAAATAATGTTATATATGAGATCACGAGGAAAGAGTGAAAAACAACTATACATAAAAATAAATTAATCATACACGCACATTCTCGCCCTAAGCTAATGTTATAGCAGCCACAACCATGAACAATAAGCCTTAAAAATTTGAACCCCAGTATAACTTTTCCCTTTGTTTTGTATCAAAGTTCTCAAACAATTTCAAACCTCACACTCATTAACAAGATCATACTACCAGAATATATCGTTGCCACTATACCACTGTAGTTGCTCACTACACAAAGTGAGATTAATATAGGTGAAATGAAACCACATATAAAACATATAATAAATTGAAAAAGAAGCAAATAGAGTCAAAAAGGAACAAAACATATTTGTGAGTGAAGTGTATTGTGTATAGTTAAGGTGATTCACCTTCATTTATGAATGATACTCTGCATCTCATCTCTTTCATTTCCTCTCCCAGTTGCATTTATTTCCTTCCTTTCGCACACCCAATAAACAAAACCAAGACCAAACTATAAGAAGTCAGAAAAAATGCAAAACAAAAGAAACAAGTACAACATAAACCATGTCCATGTTCAAACTAGAATAAAAAATAAAAATAAAACATGTAAACAATGGCAAACAAAAAAATTGAAAATTTGCAAGCTTCCCTTTCGATTAGCTCTTGGTACACAAGAACACAATATGAAGGCCTCATTTCATCAAATTTTCACACTGGACCCATCAGAAACTTTGAAGCTCAAACTCTATAATAATAACTATAATAACTACATCAACCAAAAATCAGTCAATCTGAACAGTTAAACCACTATCAACAGAACACTGTGTTGAACCCAAAAACCTGCATCATCATTCAAAACCAACTGCAACCTCAAAAATCATACATCAATATGCATACGATACTTTAATGAACCCAACCTGCGTGTATACGCCACTTCCAAGTTTCTAATGGGTCCAGTGTGAAAATTTGATGAAATGAAGCCTTCATATCAGTGTGAAAATTTGATGAAACGAAGCCTTCATATTGTGTTGTAGTGTCCTCTCTTCCGCTGAAAGGAAAAAACGTGGGTTGACTAAGGTTAAAATAAAAACAGATAGTAATGGCAAGCATAATTCAGAACGAATAATTATTCTTAATACTAAAAAAACCTCATCTAGAGTTTGTTATACAAGGATAAACACTCCATTTTGTATTCCACTTAATTGTGTTCACCAGATGGGTGTGGGTATGTGATAAATGATAAGTGATAATTCTGGCAAAGATGAACCAGACTTCATCTTGATTGGAATTGGATCAGAGCTCTGCCTCTGTGAGGCTGCTGTAAGAAACTCAACAAAAAGAGAAAGGAAACTAAGAGTGGCCTCCTTAGTTTGTTGGGAATTGTTGACAAACAACAACAAGTATATAGGGATGTCATTCTTCTTCCAAGTGTTGAGAAGAGACTGAATGCTGAAGTTGGTTCTCCTCTGGGATGGAGAGAATAGGTGGGCTCTAAGGGGCTAATATAGGCTATAAGAGATTTTGGAGCTAGTTGAGCTTTTGAGAAAATGGGATTTATAGAAGAAAATGTAGCAGAACTGGCTAAGTCTCTCTCATGCAGCTAGCTGTATTCTAAGCTTCTATATTCTTCCCACCCAAAACAGGTTTAAAATCAGCAGCACCATAGTTTACTATATGAGAATAAATGATGGTTTATATATATATATGTATATACAGAATTATCACTCCCACAACCATTATGCAGATGTGTAGCTATAGCATTCAATCCTGTTGAATGCATGTTTTTGCTTTTCAATTGTCTATATCCTACACCTACTCGGTCAATTATCTCCTTTAGGGTCAGCATGAGAGTCACTGACAGGCCGCTAATTGCATTATGTGCTATTTTAAGGGCACCATACCTCCTTGAAACATACATCTAAATTTTTGTTTTTTTTTTTTGTCTTCCAGAAATGTCCAAGATGTTTCCTCACTGCTACCTAGTGTTCATCTCTCACAAGAGCTAAAAGAAAAATGCTTTCTGATCCTTTAGGGTTTGTCACAATCATAGTTTCCTTGCCTCCTTTAGGATCAAATACTATCTATGGTGGAACTTTGAATTGCTCCAAGACATAGTATCCCAGGACAGGAAGATATGGTGATGAAGAGTGTCAAGAAAAGGAGCATGTCCAACGTGCTACTCATCTCTAAGATAATATGGTCAAAACAATGTATACGCGGGCTCTCTCGTTCCTCTATTTATATAAGAGGACAAGAAAGCCAACGACATAAGGTGAGGCTAAGCCTCTGCAGGCAGCCCAGTTTTGTACAAGAACATACGCCCTCGATTAAAATGAGGGATGCAGGTTTCCAGGATCAATAAGGAGAATAGTACAGTACTGAACAACAGCACTCCAATCTCTGAGTAGCCATGACTCATGATAGCCACTTGTCCTCACTCTAGATTCATTTTGTAATAGTTTGTTCTATACAATCTTTGAATTTTGCACATATTCCACATATTCCAGGGGAATCCATTATTTGTGGTTGTTAACTATGTTTGAGTAGCCCTTCCCTAAGAAGTGAATGACAATTGCTAAAGAGACTTGCTGCAGTAGGAAAAGGTCCATTCTAGGCACTTTTCTTGGCAGCAAACAGCCTGGAGATGAAACTATTTGTCAAGATATTCCCTCGATGTATTAATTAGTATGGAATCATGCTTTGAGTATGGGGCATCCACTTCTCTTTAAGGGCATTAATTTGTTTTCATGTTAAAAGAACGATGATTGGGAGTTCTTTGGCAAAGGATCCTGGCATCACTACTGCTCTAGGAATTCGGTTGGATTGTTATGGAACACAAGCACTTAAATTGCAAAATGGTACAATTTGTGTCCTTGGCTTGGGATCACCTGTATACATTTTGGAAGTCACTGAGGTAACTTCAGGAAAAGAAGTCTTTCCTATAGAGCACACCTTTATTTCTCTGGGTATCCAGAGTAAATCAAGCATTGTTTGCAACCCTTCACTCAGCACCAGGCAGCCATTGTCCCTGTTAGAAATTGAGCATTCAGGATTCCTATCTACAGTTGGCCTCTCAAAGCTTATATAACTACTGCTACATGAGCTAGATTTGGCAACATCATCATGAAAATCACTCTTGTTACAGCTCCACTCATGTAGTAGATTTCACCTAATCACTACAGCAGGAAACCTGTTTATTAACCAGAGATATATATATTATTCTGTTCAATTCTGCTTTACAATCTAGGTAACAGAGGGAACAACGACTTGTTTTCCTTATCTTCACATTAGGATTAAGTTACCGGTGCCTTTCACATAGCACCCAGTTTTTGTATCACAGATACAATGGACTTGAACCTTGACTTGGGCACTAGAAATATCTCTGCACTTTTGATGCTAATGTCAAACCCATTTGGAGGTTCTTCTAAGAAAATTGCATCCATCTTTGGGATAAGATCCAGTTGAAGCGTATATTCTTGTTGGAGGTAAGAAATTTGGAGATGTATTCTTGTTCTCAGGCCTAAGTATCACCCTTACATAGTGTATTGGTTATGGAAATCCTTCATGCTGGAATTTTGTATTGTAGGTTTGGCACAAGTTTGTAGTTGTATCGGGTTCTACTCCTTGCTAAGAATCTATTCTAGTCCTTACGAAGAATCGGTTCGATTTGATCTAGAAGCATGTGCTCCTGATTCCATTCTGGAATCCTTCGTAGAAATAGAACAAATTGATGTGATACATGAATTGGAAAGCCATCCATGGAGTGCTATATTAAAATTGGGATTCACAAATATATTTCCTACTATACCAGATGGCATATCCTGTTGCCACCCTCATTCTTAAGTATGGTCACAGTCCTATTATGAACTCCGTTAATCATAATACCAAGACCAAGTAAAGGTCCTTCCAAGTTGAATAGTTCTGCACGGCAAGCTCTTTGTTGAAAAAACCCCACATATGTATGATTATTTTAACATATTAATTATCTTCACCCCGAGGCCCAGTGTTGAAACATGGGCTCTGATACCACTCATAATAATCCTCCTTCAAGAGTCAACGAGTGACAATCATTTTTTTTAAATAATAAATTCTCATAAATTCATGTCTAAATTCAAATTTTCAAATGCATTCAACATAATAATTTAATATCTGGTCAGCTGCACAGATCTAGATCCCATTGTATTAAAGCTCTTACCTTTTATCCAGATCTGCATTTGTTTGATCAGAACAAAAGGCAGATCCTTCTGCCATCGTCTCCCTGCTTCTGATTTGATGAAAAACAGTGAAAGTTTCACCTTAAAAGCAGATTCTCCTAACACTATCTTACTGCTTTTGATTTGATGGAAATTACTGCTTTTGATTTGATGGAAATTACTGAAAGCTACAGCTAAAACATCCCTGGACTAAGAATAAGATATGGGATCTGACCAGCAAATGTTGATTAAGTTACAGCCAGGGCTTGTTTCTGAGGTCACCAAAACCAGAAGAACACTCGTTGGATCCATTCCAACACAATTTCCTTTAAATCCAACATAAATAAAAAGCTTGGGTTATTTAAATTTGCAACGTTTAATGGGGAGGATATTTGTAGCTAGTTTAAGAATGAATACAAGGCCAATAATTTATGTCTAAAAGGCTCTAAAGAAAGGGGGCATATTTAATCTGGTGCACCAGAAACAATAGATTGATATGGTGAACCTCACCAACTCTCTCAACCAGTGGATAACTGTAAGGAAGAGTCCACCATAACTTATGGCTGATACACATACTTTGTTGAGGTAGACTTTAAACAAATGGAGCGAGGTAAGGTAGGCCCTTTTACTATTGGTGCCAAGGCAGCGTTTGCTTGAAGGGAATATTTTCAATAGTGGAAAGAGAGTGCAAGACCCAATTCACATGTTACTACACATTATATCAAGCTACACAACGGTTTGTTGTCAGTGGTGGAACAAGAGGGCTGTGTGTTACAACACGCCCTGTGTTTAAGTAATGATTACATGCACACATTATCCAACCACAATACGCAGTATGTATTTGTGACAATGCCTTTTTCCTGTGATTATGTACTCATAACATTTTTCTGTTAACCCACCACATTCTACCCATTAACGTGACCAAGGTTGCACCCTATCTCATGCCCAATATTGAAATAAATGACTACAAATATCCCCATGCCTAACCATAAACATTCAGTGACCATACGTTGTGCCCACATGTAAGTGTATGTAGCAACTTGACGTTATAAAGATGTATTTTGCTCAATGAGGACACAAGGGCTGCATAATTCAGGTGATTACGTGTCAAACTCAATGTGGAGTTGATTGGATCCACATGACACCAAGAATAATGACAGCGTGTTATGTAACCATATAGTTAAACTAACCCTCTCATGGTCAGCAAATTCATATCAGCAATTGGTACTTTTTGCAACTAATAAAAATTGCTATGGTGGCAGCATACATAACATTGCAACACCTTATGAATCCATATAGTTAAACTAACCCTATCATTGTCAGCAAATTCATATCAGCAATTGGCACTTTTTGCAACTAATAAAAATTGCTATGGTGGCAGCATACATAGCATTGCAACAGCTTATGAATGCACGGGATAATAGTGTAATTGGCAAAGGCAGCCAGCAACGAAATTATTACCAGCTTCTCATCTTTACTATGTGCATGTGAGGGCTACTATATTAATCGAATGCAATGCTGAGCTTATACCAATCAGACTTATGCATAGAGCCATAGTGCCAGCAACGAAATTATTACCAGCTTCTCATCTTTACTATGTGCATGTGAGGGCTACTATATTAATCGAATGCAATGCTGAGCTTATACCAATCAGAGCTTATGAATAGAGCCATAGTGACCTCAGTTAATAAACTAGTCAAAAGGTTGATATAGCAGAGTTGATATGACACAGGATTTCATGGCTTCCAGTATTATGCAACTAGGCAAATCCTTTAGGAAAGAACAACACATAACCCACTTCTACTTGTCATCCATGCCATCCTGTAACTTGGTGCAGATAGGTAAGTTGGAACCCTTTAGATGTGTTGAACAACCTTGGTGATTAAAACACTCAACAATGTGTGACCTGGGATGGGCAGAGGACCGGGCCCATAACTCTCCTCCCAACCATTGACAGTCTGCCAGTAATGCAGTTGTCACCCCCTAGCATATTAAGTCTGTCCCATTGGCCAGTCCACCAAACACACTGGGGAGTCCAGAGGTGGTCCACACCTCCACCCCTCTTGCCTATGAATAATCAGTTACAAGCTTGTTCAGGGGTTCCAGAGGTAATCTTCCTCCACCCAAGAGCCATGAGAGATTCCAAAGACCATTCTCCACCCTCACTTGTCCCAGGGATTCCAGAGGTGTACCTCCACCCAATAGCCATGAGGGACTCCAGAGACCATTCTCCACCCTCACTTGTCTCAGGGATTCCAGAGGCGTACCTCCACCTAATAGCCATGAGGGATTCCAAAGGCCAACTCTCCACCCTCATGGTATTAAAGCACATAGATTCAAACCAGTCCAGGGACTCCAGAGGTGGGTCACCTCCACCCACCAGCCAATGAGGGAATCCAGAAGTGAATACTTCCACCCTCGTACAATTCAGGGAATCCAAAGATTTTCCACCACCCTACATCTGCTGTTATAGCAACTCTACTGCAATCCAAGTACTTTGGTCAAGGGAGGCTAGTCCAAGGCAGCCACTTACTCCACCGGTTAGCCACGGAGGGACTTCAGAGGTTACAGCCTCCACCGTCGGTTAAATTATAGATTTTAGAGACTGGTTTCCATGACTATGTGTATCACAACATTATCCCCAAACTGTGATTGCCCTAGCGTGCCTATTTCAATATAAGAGTGCCACAACTCTTTAGGTCAAATGCTAGTGGAATACAGACAATAGAAATGCAATTTGTAGCATTCTCCACAAGCCTTCATAAAGAAGCCACCCCCAACATGTACGTGGGCTACCACAAGGTTTGCAAGGTGAGGAGCTGGCAAACAGTCTTATTGACAATAGTTTTCTCTTTTCTTTATTCTTATTTTATTTTTTGTTTTAACCACCAAAGCAATGCTCAGCAAACGAAATTATGAACATGTTCAACTACATAGTGATAAGCTGAAACACGCAGCCTTACTAATAGTCATTTTTCCAACCAAAATCGCAAGTAATTGCAGCAATGAAAATAAATAGAAATAAAAATGGACACAGTGACCGTATAAATAAAACAAGGGATCAAAGTCACTGCAAATTCGGCTTACAGGTAGCTTCAACCAAGCACACCTCCTTAAGAAAACATGCCACAGGGAGTAGCGAAATTATTTCCTGATTACCTGGCTATCGTTTTTTCCTTTGTGTTGCAGTCCTCCTTGGCTTTAACCCCCAGGCTCAGGGACTGTGTCTCGGCCTCTATATCCCGATCATTGCCCACCGTCGTTCTTCCCTCCCCCTCCTTTCTTTTCCTTTTCACTCTTTTCTACTATTCAGTCTTTGTCAGTGGATGCTTAGGGTCCCTCTCCCTCTGGACCAACCAGAGGTACCCCCTTATCCTCGTCACTACCGATTTGTTTTGCTGGCCAATCCATTTTTCTGCCATTTGGCCCCTCCTTTCCTCCTTGGCTGCCATCTGCCCTTGATCCAGAGCTTGCTCTAGAATTGACAAGTTGCGCCCAAAAGGTCATGTGCCAGAACTTCTGCAAATATCTGTGGGTTCTCCATTCTTCAGTGTTTGTGCAACGTCCTTGGAAATATCATCCTAACATAACCCATGATTTGAAAGTAATATCATCCATATAACATAAATGTAATATTAATGTAATCCATCGTTTGAGTGCTTGGGAGATGTCAACAATGTTTATGTGTTATACAAAGACTTCACTAGCGTCCACCCCTACCAATGAGAGGAATTATCTTGTACAAATTTCGTAAACCTATCCACAAGCCTTATAAATAAACTTTAGAACATACCATAAGGTGCCCGTACAAACATAAGTACATTTATTATTTTCAATATGTATATATATATATATATATGGTAAATAAGTAAACATTTACAGTAACCATTACATGAATGTATCTTGACCAAGAGCATCTACATGTTATGCAAGGTGACTAGGGTCATTACACAACCTGTGGCCCAGGTAAAAAAAGACATACCACCCCCCCCAAAACTTATTTAAACACACCCACCCCCTCTATTTCATTCACACTATTCATTCGAGCCTGCTTCTTGATGTTTTGCACACAGTGTTTTTGGTTATATGCACTATTTCTTGTTATAAAAACTAGAAATTTTGCATATTTGTGTATAAATGGTTTGGATTCATATGGATGCACATGCATGTATATGTTCTTCTTTAAAATATGAATACAGGTTTTTTTTCAGTTGCCAGTCCACAGGGTTTTCTAGTTCGATCAGCGGTTCGGTTCTGATAACATTGCGCTCAATACAGGTTTTGGTTATCGTGTCTCTCTCAATGCCAAACTTGTAAGCATCTATACCCGTATGTGGCAGATTGGAGGATGCACAACAAGTGCTCGACAAAATCTATGAGCCAGATGCATGACAAATGTTCAACAAAATTTGTTAGCCAAATGCATAAGTGCCTGGAAAATTTTGTGCATGTGGCATTAATACTTTTCAACTTGAAAATAGATTCATTGTTGAATATTGACAAATTATCGATGGCCTAGAAAGAAAGCACACAATTTTGGTGTTGATCTTCATGTGCACATGTTGGATAGAAGACAGTACTTTCCTTCCGAAATATTGGTTGTTTGCTTTGCCTTCTCTTCATAAGGGCACTAATAAAATTTGATTTCAGGATTGAGTTTTTTGTAGAGAGTTATCATTTAACGGATTAGGGCTTTGTTCCTCTTTCCAATATGCATAGTGGGATCCCTTTTGTTCCCATATGGCAAAGCCGCTACAGTGAGCATGATTTGGACATTCTATACACCCTCGGGTTTATGTCCCTTGGTCATATTTTGAGTCCTAAAGCAGCAGGTATTATACCAATTCTACCAGCGTGTTGATTGAGGTGACTACCATGTATCCCAAGATTACCCTTCTTGTCCACAATGACAGGTTCTTACACATCTATAGCTTTTGATATTCATGCATGCAAGCAGCGAAAGATAAGCAGATGATACATCTTAGATGTACATAAAGTAAGTTGCTAGAACCATAAAATTTATATTATAACCATCAACCTGTACATGGAAAGAATATTATAACCATCAACCTGTACATGGAAAGAAAGTTATTCGTCGTATTGTCTTTATATTATCTTTAGGTAGTATAGTTCTTATAAGAGTAAATGACATACAAATATTAAGCTAGTTCTCCAAAATGGTTGAAATGAAAAAGAAATTAGTTATTCATTGAATTCTAAGTCAAATATGAATCTTACTATTTTTAAATTATAGAATATGACTGTTGGGACCAAAGTTGATATTTTCTTGGATCCCTCTCATCGCGAGGTGTAGGATTGATCTAAAGATCATTCGATTCCGATAAGTATTCATGGAGATATGAATTTATTTGTGTTATGGGACAAATCGTCAAAGTCAGCCAACAACCAAATAAACCCCACTTGTGCTCAACGTTTTAGTATAAATAGAGGTGGCCTTCAAGTCATTTCAACACACGTGGGATCTCTTCCTCTCTACTTGTCTTTGGGTTTTAGTAGGAGAAGTGATCCTAAGGGATAACGCTGCCCTAATCTAGAGGGCAGAAGCCGAAACTACCAAGAACTACCAGAACAGCCAGGAAAGCTAACGCAGAGAGCAGAAGCCGAAACTGCTGGGAACTATTGGAACAACCAAGAAAGCTGACGCAGAGGGCAAAAGCCGGAACTGTAGGGAACTGCGATAAAAGCTGACGCAAAGAGCATAAACTGGAACTGCCGAAACAACGAGGAAAGTTGATGCAGAGGGCAGAAGCCGGAACTGTCGGAAACAACTGGAACTGTCGGGAACTATCGGAACAACCGGGAAAGTTGACGCAGAGGGCATAAGCCAGAACTGCCAAGAAAGCTAATGCAGAGGGCGGAAGCTGGAACTGCGGCGAATAGCCAAAACTGTTGAGAACTGCCGAAACTGCCAGGAACGTTGACGCAAAGGGCAAAAAAGGCTAAAGTAGTCCCTAGAGGTTGACGTTGGGGTTTTTCATGGGGCAAATTGGAGCTAAGGAGCTGTCAGAGTGTTTATTCGGGGTTTCAGCTGGAGCATCTGCCTTCGAAGGAGAACAACATTCAAGGGACAACTAACTAACATCAGGACAGTTGTATGCCCTTAGCAACAAGTACACCAAGCATGCAATGTTACAGCAAGCATGCAAGGGACAACAAACTAATATTGGGACAGCAACATGATACTCAGTGCAGCAAGCATGTATTGGTACAGCTAGCATGCAATGGACAGCTAACAAGCATGCTAAGGACAATAAGCATGCTAAGGACAACAAGCAAGCAAGGTGCAACCAACACATAGGTCAGTATGGCAACATGGTGCAGCAATGGCACATAATGCAGTACAGTGAT
>APFE030150732.1:22573-64968 GCA_000404065.3 Pinus taeda | reverse complement strand
TTTTCGTGACTAAAAATCGTCTTTTCCGTCGTAGTCCTTGGAGAGATCTTTCCAACGGGCTATCATGCGCGTCAAATGGAGATAAGACGACCAATTCGCGACCCCGGGAAGTTGATGTACCAACTTACCCGAAAACGGGGCCCACAATTTGGCGTTTCATCTTCCAGGGTTAGGTTTTGGAATGTGAAGGGTTTTTCCATTGTTTCTCAACAATAAATAGGCCTTTGAGCCTCATTGTAACACAGTTCAGAGGCATGGAGCCACACATCTCTTCTCAGAGATAAGCTACCATTGCCCTAGCTGGTTTATTTCTATTTCTGGTTGTAAGCATATTTCAGTATTTTCCATTAATGAAATGAAGTATTATTTCCGCTGCATCTTTGTGTATATGGTTATCTCTGTATTTTATTGTGTTCCTGTTTAAATCTGGATCATTTTTGTCGCTGAATCTCAAGAGTTGTTATGATTGGATTCATTTACCATGGCTAAGGTTCTGCCACTTCTTAAGCTAATTCCCAGACCTTGCATCTAACATTGATTTCATACCAAAATGATTTCTAGATTCCACTAGAATAGTTCATCATAAGAAATCTTGTAAACTCTAAAATGTTTTATTATGCAATTTATCTCCTTAGATCCCAGATTTTATATGACTAGCTTAATGCTCAAATTTATGGAAATCACTATAATTTGAAAATGAGAGAACAAACAAAAGGATAGGCCATCCATACAAATTAACACAAGATGACTTGGAAAACCCAACACAGGGGAAAACCCAACTAGAACGTGAGGTTCATGCTCTTCTATCTTTTCTTCAATTATGAAATACATGCACAAAGAAAGGGAAACTCACCTTGGAGTTGTCTTCGACATTGTGGCCTAAACGACTATTAGATAATCTTCTACCTCCTATGTTATGCTTTTATATCCCACTTCTAAATCTACATAAGTATGGAACAAGTAACAGCTCATTAAATAACATAGCTTGATATTCATCTAGGATTAGAGTTAGGGTTTTTGCATGCTCCAATCCTCAATTAACTTTAAAGCTACATACTTTTTAGAATCTTCTTAAAAGCTCACACATAACTAGACTCTAAGTGACAAAGTGTCAATACATAAATATTGAAACCAATTTTTCCCCTTTTTAATGTAAAAAATATCAAAATAAATAACAAATTATATAATAATTCATTATAAAACAATATAAATTTTAACATATATATGAACTTTGAAATAAATCTTAATGATGATGATGATGATGGTGATGGTGATTAACGTCCACTGAGACCAAATTGGTCTATCGGACCTATAATTTCTTAGTTTTTAATTATGTGGCTCCTTGTCTTTCTTGGCGAGATTAGTGTTGTAGCTTTCTTATTTTCTCTACAGTCTTCCAACTTCCTTTATCTTGCATCTCCTTCATCTCCTCTCGTTCTTGGGACATTGGTGTCTTAGCTTCACAATCCATTGTGTTCATTCTTTTGAAGGTAGTCGGAGAAGAAGTTTGGTCTAAGAGATCTACTTCGCTGCTAAATGAAGATTTATTTTGTGCAGTATTCGAATCCTCATAACTATTGATGCTTGAGGGGTTCTCGAGTTCACCTTTTTGTTGTTGGGTGGGGCTTTCTCCCTGCTTGTCTTGAGAGTTGTTTTTTTCTTGCCCGATTTCTTGTGATTCAAAGTTTTCTCTAGAGTATTCTTCTTTGATGACAATGTAGTGTTCTTTTTGTGCTCCTTCCCACCATGTAGATCTATGGTGGTTTTTTCTAGCAGACTTTTTCTCGGAGGCTTTTGGGCAATTTTTGGCTAGGTGGCCTGTCTCAAAGCAGCATCGACATCTAAAGATGACACTTTCATAATCGAGTTTCTGGTTCCACACATAATCTTTACTTGTTAGATTTATTTCCGCTGGAAATCCAGCGCTGAAATCCATTTCTATTATTCTTTTTCTTATTCTTAAGTTATCAATTAACCTAATTTATAATTCCATAAATTATATTTATATTCTTTTATATAAAATCCATTTTTCCCCTTTCTCGCACACTAACACTATGGTCTGATATTTGCTCGTGTTCTGATATTTACTTTGTAGGTCCGTGGACCATTTTTCTGAGCACTAAAGTTAGTATTTAAGAGGATTATCTGGAAACATATAACCATTTTAAAAAATATAGACAAGATTATTTATTGAATAAAATAAAATACCAGTGAGCGACGTGTACCACGCGCCTGGACCGTAGTTTTGTGGCTGCCCATATATTTCATTTGATTCCACATTTTCTATTAGATTGCCCGAAGTTCTCCGCCCTTCTCTTTCCGCCTATTTGCGGTTCGATTCCTGATGTAATTGGACACATAAATATTAAATTTTAAATTAATTAAATTTATATTTAAATAACCTAAAATATTTTTTAAATTCTATTTAAAAATATATACAAATCACTGTAAAGTATCTTTTCAAACCTTTAATTTTTTTATTTGATTATCAAAGTCAGAAACCAGACAACCACATGTTCCTTAAAACATATATGATATTCAAGCTCTTGTGATTTCTCGAGTACTACTTTTCTTTTCTTTTTAAAATTAAAGGATGATATTTTGCATTAAATTTTTTTTAACGGTATAAATTCATCTAGATTTTGAAATCACATTAAAAATAATGTAAACTAAAATTTGGCTTTTTCAAAGACATCGGGTTAAGATTTTAAATGTTCCTAAAAATATACATATGTCAATATCATATCTATCTCTACCAAATAGAATTAATATTTATCATATTAATTCTATTTTTTTAAATAAAATATTTTTTATATTTTTATAGAATTATTATTTATTTTTAGATAATTACATTTGAATCATTTTTTGTATAAATTTTTATCAGAATTATTCACAACATTGTATATTACACTTGTTAAATTATTCAAATTGAGGAAAATTAACATTCTTCCTTTTTCAATTCAAATTATTACTTATACCATATATATAAAATATATAATAAATTTCATATTTATACTATATACTTTTATTAATACTTTTTTAACAAATAATTTAATTATAAAAATAATATTAATAGAACCCATCATTTTCTGATCCATTCACAACAGTCATAACTCACACCAGTTTGGGTTGAGATTGCCAACCTCCCCTTGCATTCTGGCAATTTTCCTCGCTAAAAGCCATTGGAAATGCAATTGGGAAATTTTACGGCAGGTGCCTAGAAACAGAGGAATATGCCAGAACCACCTATGCATGCATCTGTATGGAAATGGACTTCCACCCCAGATTCCCAATTAAAATAAGCCTAACAAGTAAAGACTATGTGTGGAACCAGAAACTCGATTATGAAAGTGTCATCTTCAGATGTTGATCATGCTTTGAGACAGGCCATCTAGCCAAAAATTGCCCAAAAGCCTCCCAGAAAAATTCTGCAAGAAAGAATCACCACAGATTTACATGGTGGGAAGGATCACAAAAAGAACATTACACTGTCATCAAGGAAGAATACTCTCCAAAAAACTATGAATCGCAAGAAATCAGACAAGAAAGAAACAACTCTCAAGACAAGCAAGGAGAAAGCCCCGCCCAACAACAAAAAAATGAATTCGACAACCCCTCAAGCATCAACAGTTATGAGGATTCGAATACCGCACAAAATAGATCTTCATTTAACAGCAAAGCAGATCTCCCAAACCAAACTTCTTCTCCCATTATCCTCGAAAGGACAAACACAACAGATCGCGAAGCTAAGACACCAACGTCCCAAGAATCAGAAGAGATGAAGGAGATGCAAGATAAAGGAAGTTCGAAGACCGTAGAGAGAAAAAAGAAAGCTGCAGCACCAATCTCGCCAAGAAAGACGAGAAGCCAGACAATTAAGAACTAAGAAAATTATAGGTCTGATAGACTAATTTGGTCTCAGTGTAAGTTAATCACCACCACCATCATCATCATAAATATTAATTATAATTAATAAAATTGAATTCTTAAACATATAATAGCTTAGAGTCTCTCCCCTCTTTTAATAATTATTATTTATATTTAAAACTATATTATATTCATTTTTATTTTTTTGTTTAGTGGTTTACTTATATTTAGGTTTTACTTTTTGTTTTATATTTAAATTTAATTAATTTTATATATTTGTTTATGGTTTACTTTTATTTAAGATGGACTGTAGTGGTTCTAATTTGGTTAAGAGCATGCTGGTTTCCTCCAAAAAGAGTTTAGGTTCACGGGTAGGGTATATATGAGTGAGTCTCTTCGTCTCACAAACAAGGGGTCTAATACTCAATTTGGTGTCTTTGGTGTCTTGAACTTAGGCGTGTAAAAATAACATGAGGATATTTCTGGCATCATACATTTTTTATGAGATTAAAACAATAAAAATATATTATTTGTATATAATAAAGAAATTTTACAATATATCTATAATATTAGGTTTTTGGTAGTTGGTAAGAGCTAAAATTCTATAATTAAATATTTTTTATTTTGACTTAATTAATTTGTTTTTTTATGTTTAATTTTATAATTAGATAATGTAAATCATATTCCAAAATCTCAAAAACACTGAAGGCAAGATAACACTACTAAGAAAATGAATGTCTTTTCTAATTTTTATTAAGTTTATTATCTCTAATAAAATTATGTAAATCATATACTTTAAATATGGAGTTGTCTTTAGTGCGATTTTTTGGACTTTAAAAATTTGAGGTGAAATATTGATTTGTATTGTTTAAACTGGTTTTTTAACCGTATTTATGGATTCAACACCTTGAAAAACCCCTAAGGCACTTCGATTATTACCCAGTGATTTCAATAAATTCATGCCAAATTTTAAAGATATTAGATCAGAAAAACCCACCAGGAAAATCTACAAAAAATCTCGGAAAAGACAACACGCTTTAAATAATATCTCTATAATTTAACATTTCACCAAAATATATGTTAGTAAAATTGGTTATACAATATAGTATTATTGTAAGTGGCTAACTTTCCAAATTAATAATTTAATCACATTTAAATAATTACACAATAAAATATTATCATACTCACTAACTTCTAACTAACTTCTAAACTTCCAAATTGATATAAAAGTAAATCTCTCGAATTCAATCTTCCTTCAAATTCAAATCCTCAAATCCCTCAAGATGAGAATACAATAATAAACTCCTAAAGCTAAAACCCTAATAATAGAAATATCTTAAACATTATATATAAAATATTAATTTTACAATATAAAATATGCTTTAAATTTTTTGTTTCGTAATAATAATTCTAAATTTATCAAGATTTTGTATGTAATTTATTGTTTATGCTTGGAGTCATATTTTTTTAATGGACTTTTTTAGTCTAGATTTATTAGAACCACAATTTACGCTCGTGAATTTTTTTATATTTTTATTGTTTTTTATGGACTTGTTTTAATATAGACACAAGTTTGAGTTGTGATTTTTTATTATTTTTTTTTTCTTATATAGTTATGAAATGCATTTTAAATAATTAAAAAACATGATTTGAATAAGGATTATTTGACCTACATTTTAAACAATAAAAAATCATGATTTGAATAAAGATTATTTGATTTGCTAGCCTAAAAACTCCAAAATATCTAATAGTTAAACAAAACCATTAAAATAAGCCTCCGTTACTAAAAAAATTCATAATTTAACTAAAAATTATCTATGGAGTCAACAAAAAAAACAAACATAGTTTCACTTTTATTAAAAAATAATATTATTTGATCGACTGGGCTAGGACCTCCAAAAACGTAACGCCTATGGGATAAGCTTCCCTCACCGAAGAATCTTTTTGACAGCTTAGCTTCACATTTTCCTCCGGTGTTTTGTCTTATCAACTCGAATATCGCCCGCCATCGGATAATAACTTGAAGTATAATAGTTACATGCAATGTATGACGACTTTCTTGAAGACAGATTTATATTTACTATATATATATAGAGAGGAGAGGGGAGAGGAGATGGGTGAGAGGGAGATAATATATATTATATATTCATGTACATTAAGAAGCCAACTGACTGAAGAAGGAAACAGACAAACCAAGGGAAGAGTATAGTGGTGCCTTCAAACTAAAATAATAGTCTATGTAGCAGAGTAACTGATTGAAGAAGAAAACAACCAAATCAAAGGAAGAATATAGTTCCACTAAGAAATCAAAATTCCCTCTAGAAGACCTCTATATTATTGACATAACTCGGTGGTTAACAGAGCCTCCCTGTAATGTCCTGGGGTCGATGGGCGACCGGGCGCACGCTCCACCCGCTACGCGAAGCAACTAAGGCATGACAGAACCACATGGGCGACCAAGGACGAAATGCACAAGGCATAGGCGATGTTGGCACTCCATAGTTTATAGAGGCGAGTCGAGGGGAGCTCATCCACAAGCCGACCGAGGAAGCGATGGAAAACGAAGGATGGGTTGAGGGGCGGTCCCACACCATGGGCGGGCCGTCCTCCAAAAGACATAGAATGATTGCTTGGATGCAGCGGTTGGACAGATGGGTGGAAGGGTCGGCCGAGGGCGCGACCTCCACACGATAGCGTATAAACTTGTGATGAGACTTGGCATTCAAACACCAAGCGTTCATTCTTCAACATATGAGCTAGAGGTGCGAAGGAAGAGGAGTATGAGCCACGGCAAAGGCACAGGTATATGCGCCCGCTTGCCGGGAAGCCTACACGAAGTTTGCACAGTGTGGTGAATGGTTGAGGTGCGGGTGGAGGGCGTTCTAAGGCGCCCACCCGCTGGAACGTTATAACGAGTTTTGGGTTGTGTTGGGTGTTGGTCATGCACGGGCGCGCCCGCCCCTTCAGGCAAAGAAAACTTGTGTTGTGTTGTATTTTGGTTAAGTCGTGGTGAGACCATCGTCCGCTCTTACATTGGTGGGCGCCTGACTTGGATGTAAATGCTAGTGGAGCCAAGCTCCTGGTCAATAGAAAAAACTATTCATATATAATAAAAGAATTCTCTTGCATATGAATGTGTTTATGCTGCTATTCTATGGTGTTGTTATATTAATGGTTTCCGCACATTAATATGTTATTCATGCTTAATGATGAATGTTAAGGCGTAGTTCATAAAGTAAGTTAACAATGAAAGATGTTGGTTACTTAGGCGGTGCCGCACCCGGCCAATTTAACGAAAAAATAATTGGGGGCGTGACAGGTGGTATCAGAGCAGGTTCACAGGGAGTGAAGCCGTTGCTTGATGAAAGCAGAGAACAAACATGTATGCAGGGAAAAGTTATGGAGAAATCGTGGATGAACAGTCTGGGTTTCGTGGACTTGATGGTTCATGGCAAGACCATTCAAGCTCTGGTGGACATGGGGGCCACTCATAACTTCATGACAACACGGTTGGCAAAAGAGGTTGGACTGATGATCTTCCCCTCGAATGTGGAAGTCAAGGCAGTGAACTCTAGAGCTAAAGTGGCGGGTTTGGCACACGAAGTGCCTGTGCAGATAAAAGACTGGAAGGGTCAGTTGGACTTCACAGTGATGGAGATGAATGACTTCGATATGATACTCGGACATGATTTCTTGAAGGGCAACAGGGCTATTGTTGTCCCCTTCTGTGATGAGGTGGTGCTGGTTGGACAGTCACAAACTTGGACTTTTCCCACTCATAGGCAAAGGAGGGAAGTGAAGGTGCAGCATGTTTCTGCACTGAGTTTGGAGAAGGCTATGAAGGAGTTAGATATGGAGACATATGCGGTGATGTTCAAGGGAGTCGAAGGTGATGGAGTGGGGACGCCTGTTCCAGCCGAGATTTCTGAGGTGCTGACCAAATATGTGGATTTGATGCTTGATGAGCTACCGAAGAAGCTTCCACCAAGGCGTGTAGTGGACCATAGCATTGAGCTTGAGCCAGGAAAGCAACCCCCGGCTAAAGCACCTTATTGATTGTCAGGACCTGAGTTGGAGGAATTGAAACGACAGCTAAAGGAGTTAGCTGATGCATGTTTCATTAGATCTTCAAGGTCCCCTTATGGAGCTCCGATATTGTTCCAGCGGAAGAAGGTTCGAATGAGCTACGGATGTGCTGTGATTACCGTGCATTGAACAAACAAATGGTAAGGAACATGTATCCTTTGCCATTGGCTGTTGATTGCTTTGACAAGCTTGCGAAAGCCCGAGTGTTTTCCAAGCTAGACTTGAGGCATGGGTATTATCAGGTGCGGATAGATGAAGGAGACGAGAAGAAGACCGCGATAGTAACAAGGTATGGAAGCTTTGAGTTCCTTGTTATGCCATTCGGGTTGTGCTATGCTCCTGCTACGTTTTTCACTTTGATGAATGATGTCTTATGACCATACTTGGATTCGTTCGTAGTAGTATACTTGGACGATATAGTGGTGTACACCGACAACATGGACGATCATAAGAAGCACTTGGCGATGGTGTTCGAGTTATTGAGGGCAAATCAGTTGTTCTTGAAGAAGTATAAGTGTGTGTTCACTCAAACCGAGATTCCATTCCTTGGGCATATTGTTGTTCAAGGGTACATACGGATGGAGACAAGCAGAGTGAAGGCGATCGAGGACTGGGTTGAACCGAAGAATGTCCATGAGATGAGGGTGTTTTTGGGCATGACCAACTACCAACGGAAGTTTGTAGAGGGGTACTCCAAGGTAACATCGGCACTGACAGACCTATTGAAGAAAGACAAGAGGTGGAATTGGACAGATAAATGTCAAAAGGCATTTGATGACTTGAAGAAGAGGATGGTTACAGCACCGATACTGAAGTTGCCTGACTTCGGGAGACCGTTTGAGATACACACTGATGCTTCAGATTTTGCCATAGGAGGGGTTCTTATGCAGGATGGGCATCCGATGGCGTATGAGAGTCGGAAGTTGCAGGATAGAGAACGAAGGTATCCGATTCATGAGAAGGAGATGACTGCAATCATTCACTGTCTTCATGTGTGGAGGCATTACCTAATTGGGAAGCCATTTGTTGTCAAGACTGACAACGTTGTAGCAAGTTATTTTGCATCACAACCGAAGCTTTTTGCGAAGCAAGCTCGTTGGCAGGACTTCTTGGTAGAATTCGACATGACTATTTTGTATAGACCGGGAAGGCACAATGCGGTAGGAGATGCCCTTAGTAGGAAGGGACAACTTGCAGCATTGGAAGGTGAAGACCGGACAGCCAGGAGTAGGAGTCGAATTCAGATGTCAGAAGAGATGCAGAATAAGCTCAAGGAAAGTGTTGAAACTGATACTTTGGCGCAAAATATAGTGAAGCAGATAAAGGAGGGGAAGACACGAAAGTTTTTTCTACATGACGGGTTCTTGTTCTTTGGAAACTGACTCTATGTTCCAAAGTCATCTGGACTCAAGAGGCACCTTTTGAAGGAGTGCCACGACTCACCGTGGGGTGGCCACCCAGGGTAGTGTCGTTCTTTGGCATTGTTGGAGAGAGGATTCTTTTGGGAAAAGATGCGAGAGGATGTGGAGGAGTATGTACATACATGCATCATTTGTCAGCATGACAAATCGGACAATCAGAGACAAGGAGGACTGTTGCAGCCTTTACCGATTCCTGAGAGGCCATGGATGAGTGTCTCGATGGACTTCATTACTCAGTTGCCACAGGTTCAGGGGTATAATGGGATTATGGTCGTGGTTGATCATTTTTCCAAGTATTTTGTCTTTGTTCCTACAAAGATGCCTTGTGGAGCCGAGCGGACTGCGGAGTTGTTCTTTAAGAACATAGTGAAGTATTGGGGGATGCCATTAAGCATCGTGTCGGATAGAGATCCGCGTTTTACAGGCATATTTTGGACCACATTGTTCAAGTTATTCAGGACAGAGTTGCTGATGAGTTCGAGTTACCATCCGCAGACAGATGGGTAGACCGAGAGGATCAACGCATTGCTGGGGGATTACTTGAGACATTATGTGACGGCTAATTAGAAGAATTGGCCTGAACTCTTGGATATTGCTCAGTTCAGCTACAATATTCAAAAGAGTTCTGCGACGGGGTATAGTCCATTTGAGTTGGTAAATGGACAGATGTCGGTTGCACCGCATACCGTAGTGACAGGAGGTTTTTTGAGGAGTCCTCATGCGAAGAAGTTCATGAAGGCTTGGGATGAGATCTTGGAGTTGGCACGGTTGCGCTTGCACGAAACTGTAAGGAGAATAAAGAAATGGGCTGATCGAGGAAGATGGGATGTGCACTTCAGTGTGGGAGATATGGTGTTTCTCAGGATTACCAGGGAGCAGTTTCAGCTAGCCAAGGGGACTGCAAGCAAACTGACACGGAAGTATGAGGGACCATTCCGAGTGAAGAAAAGAGTGGGGGAAGTTGCTTACGAGCTGGAGCTTCCACACCATATGCACATGAACGATCCGGTTTTTCACATGAGTCAGTTGAAGAGATGCAGACTTGATGCTGATCATCTAGAGAGAGTTGAACTGATGAGAGGACCAATCGGGATTGTGGAGAAGCCAGGACTGGAGTTGGATAAGATTTTGAGCTACAGAACTACAGGGATTGGTTGCCACATGAAACGGGAGTATATTTTCAGATGGAAGAATGCATCGGGGGAGGAAAGCTGGGAATCGGAGGACTCGCTTTGGAGATGGAAGAAGAAGATTGCGAAGTATGAACGGAAGATACTGAGGCAGTCGGGATTGTCGAGGGCGACAATGATTTCGAGTGGGGGAGGATGTAACGCCCTGCGGTCGATGGGCGACCGGGCGCGCGCTCCACCCGCTACGCGAAGCAACTAAGGCATGATAGAACCGCGTGCGCGACCAAGGACGAAATGCACAAGGCATAGGCGATGTTGGCGCTCCATAGTTTATAGAGGCAAGTCGAGGGGAGCTTGTCCACAAGCCGACCGAGGAAGCGATGGAAAACGGAGGATGGGTTGAGGGGTGGTCCCACACCATGGGCAGGTTGACCTCCAAAAGACATGGAACGATTGCTTGGACGCGGTGGTTGGACAGATGGGTGGAAGGGTCCGTCGAGGGTGTGACCTCCACACGATAGCGTATAAACTTGCGATGAGACTTGGCATTCAAACACCAAGCGTTTGCTCTTCAACATATGAGATAGAGGTGCAAAGGAAGAGGAGTAGGAGCCATGGCAAAGGCACATGTCTATGCACCTGCTTGCCGGGCAACCTACACGAAGTTTGCACGGTGTGGTGAACGGTTGAGGCACGGGTGGAGGGCAGTGTAAGGCACCCGCCCGCCGGAACGTTATAACGAGTTTTGGGTTGTGTTGGGCATGGGTTGTGCACGGGCGCGCCCGCCCGTTCGGGCAAAGAAAACTTGTGTTGTGTTGTATTTTGGTTAAGTCGTGGTGAGACCACCGTGCGCTCTTGCACAGGTGGGCGCCCGACTTGGATGTAAACGTCGGTGGAGCCAAGCTCCCGGTCAATTGAAAAAAACTTCTCATATATAATAAAAGAATTCTCTTGCATATGAATGTGTTTATGCTGTTGTTCTATGGTGTTGTTATATTAATGGTTTCCGCACATTAATATGTTATTCATGCTTAATGATGAATGTTAAGGCGTAGTTCGTAAAGTAAGTTAACAATGAAAGATGTTGGTTACTTAGGCGGTGCCGCACCCGGCCAATTTAACGAAAAAAGAATTGGGGGCGTGACACTCCCCCTCTCTTCACCGTGGCTTGATCGTAAGAAACCGTTACCGCTTAGGTAACTTCCATGAAATACCCATTCTGAAATCCTTATTTACAGAGTTATCTCTCTCACTCACATTGGGGAATGGAGAAAGCTCACCACAACTAGTACATTAGGTTATGTAGAATAATATTCTTCATTTATTGGTTGCATCAAAATATTTTTTGAAATAATTTTCTTTTTACATGTCAACTTAATTTTTAGTTTAGTATAGGGATTGGTTAAAAATTCTTTTTATAACATAGAAATAGAAATATTGTATTTTAGAGAGTTGTTCAACTATTTAGTAAGAAAAATATTTGTTTTAACATAATTATCTATATATATATATATATAAACTTTGCAGTAAAACATATTTAGTATCCATTATACATGTGGGTATATGTCAAAGAAGTTTTTGAATATATGAATTTAAGATTTTATGTAAAATTCTAAATAATGATTAGGTATATAGCTTATTTGTAAAACATTACATACATAGTTGGAGAGATCTTAGATTTTATGCTTCTTTTTTTTGGAGACTGTAAAGAATGAATAGGTATATAAATTTTTCATAAAGTACTTTAATTATGGGGGAGATCTTAGATTTAACACTTCTTCCAGACTAAAATATGCACTTCTAGATGTAAAACTTTAAAGAATGAATAAGCATATAACTCGTTGTAAACTAGCCCAGGATTACATCTAGAATAGTGTTTTTAGTGTGTTTTTAGACGTCATGTCTCGTAATGGTATTTGGTATACACATATAGCTTAGATGTAGAGCATTGTACTCAATGGGGGAGACCTTGGACTACGTCTAGAGATTATATTTAAGTGGCATTCATGAATAGGCAAGTACTCACCACCCAAAGACAAATTACAATCTATATTTCAATACTTTCACCTAGTCATTGCGACTTCCTAGAAGGTCAACCATCTCAAGAGTCATTTTCCTCAAACACTCACCATGGAGTTCATCCTTATGGTCAAGGCCATTTAGCTTGTTACACCATTTGTGAAACGTTAGAAACTAGTGCACCTTATCTATTGCTCATGTAAAGCTCCCTTGATTCTTTGTTTAAGCATAAGGGTATTTCACAATTCAACATATGAATATCCTTTTTGGTATTAAATGGACATTTTTGTGTTTCCTTTAATTATTAACAAAAACATATTAGGCATTTTATTAAAAAATAGAAAAAGAAAATGACACGTTAGCTACCAACACTTGTGATAGATAACTTTATTCAATAAAATACCCATTGGGCACAAGCATGAGATTAGTTTGTATCCTTCCTTCCTCTGGGCTACATGGACTTGTGTGCCTCTTGTATATTTCAAGTTCAAGACTAAAGTATCACACGACAATGTGCACTAAATATTTTGGGGTTTGACTAAGTGGAAACAACCTCTAGGTTAACATGTCATGTGATTATCATGGGGCATGTCAGTAGACTAGATGGACCCATAAGAGATCTAGCCTAGACAATCAATTGCTAATTGAAGAAAAAGAAAAAAAATCCCTAGAGACTATCAAAACTATGTAGACACATTTGATTGTCAAAAATGTCATTTGGTAATACAATTAAAAATCAATAATCTTTACAAGCCACTTGACATAAAACATAAAGCCTATAAAATATTTCCATAAGGTATAAAAAATATTAAGTACACTAATCCATAATTATTAATTAATAGATAATTGAGATAAGGGGTGATTGTGCTATTTGTGTCTATAAATCCTCATCCATCATTAACCCACTCAACACCTAAGATAGTGGGCTCCAACCATGAGAGGGGTGATTGTCCTAATCATGTGAATAAGGCCTCATCCATCATTAACCCACTCAATATCTATTATAGTGGGCCCCCAACGATCATTAATGTCATCTTGTGGCTTATCCCTTTCATATAGAGCAAGGATAAGTCATATAGTCATGTAAACTTGTCATTATGACATTATTGTGGAGGGCAACATGGCCATAATGGTAACATTCTCATTTTTCACATATAACCTAACTAGCTTTATATTATGGCCCCTAACAAATTATCTGAAAAGAATGAGAGTATCAAATAGGAGACTCCCTTCTCATTCTCATTGTGCAAGGAGCACCAAGCCTAATTCTCCAATAATGGGAACAAATGCACGACATATAATGACGCATTTTATAATATGATGTGTTTGTTTAAATATATATAACCATTCATTTTGATAAATATTTATATATTATAAAACTCAAAAACATGGAATTTGTTAAAAAAAAACCTCCCAATAAATAAGAGAAGTGAGGTATTTCATAAAATATAGTAATTCATTCTTGCATTAATTTAACAATTGACACCATAGACATTTAGGTTAAGAAACTCCTACTTGGACTGGTTTATATCCAACAAACTAGGTGAAGAACGCCTTCTTAATTTTAGTGAATGGCTTCCAGATCACTACAAGTGCGAGGTTGTCCATTTAGATTTGTGTCCCCATATGTGCTCCTTGATTGATAATAACTTTAATAAAGAAGCATTTTAATAAAAAAATTATTAAATATATATGAAAGATAATTATTAGCAGTAATCAACATGCTCTATTTTGGTTTCTGTTTTTTCTCAATATCCTATGCTCTCAGGTCTCCACCCGTTTAAAGCCATCAGGTTTTCTTTTGACATTAGATTAAAGCTAAAGTCTGAGTGGATTTGGTTTCGGTTATTTAAAATCTATAAGATTCAAGGTTTTTATGGCAGATGAAGTAAGCAAATTTATTTTGGTGGTTCTCATATTTAGCTTTCATGTGCTCTTATGATTTAATACGTTCAGAGAAGTACTCGCACATATTTCAAATCCTTGGCGAACAAAATATATTTTCTCTCTTATGAAAGGGAAGTTTTTCAGAATGCGGTTCAATAACTTAGGTATGGTAATTTCATGGTAGGAATTCCATGAACTTAGTGGAATGGGAAATACTCAACAAGACAATGTTGTGGCAAAACATAATTCTCAATGGTACCCAAGAAATCATGTAATATCTGTACAAATAGAAAGAGATTCCAGGAATGGATGATGCTTGAAATATTGTGACTTTTAAGCGGAAAATGTTTAGAACTTTGCTTCAACTTGTAATGTCTCTGAACATGGGATATTTGCTTTCCACTTTTGTAGCTTGGAATGGGGAGTGCATTGGAGACACTTTGCGGCCAAGCCTTTGGGGCAGGTCAAATTCAAATGCTTGGAGTGTTTATGCAACGATCCTGGATAATTTTGACAGCAACTGCGATGTTATTAAGTCCAATTTACATTTTCTCTGCGCCGATTTTGAAGCTGTTGGGACAAGCTGATGATATTTCTGATCTCGCTGGACAATTTGCCATTTGGACACTTCCACTACTTTTTTCTTTTGCTATTAATTTTCCAGTTCAGAAGTTTCTTCAGTCCCAGAGCAAAGTCACGGCCATGGCTTGGATTTCTGTAATTGGGTTGATAGTTCACGTTTTCCTTAGCTGGCTATGCATATCCAAACTGAATTGGGAATTGGTTGGAGCAGCTGTGTCACTGAACATAAGCTGGTGGACACTGGTTATATGCCAGCTGGTTTATGCAGTTCGTTGGTGTCCTGATGCTTGGACTGGATTATCTGTCTTGGCTTTCTATGACCTGTGGGCATTTGTTCGGCTCTCCTTGGCTTCTGCAGTTATGCTATGGTTAGTAACAGGATTTAATTAGTTACATTGAGCTTAAAATTCAGTATTTACTCACATTCTCTCATTCCTTCTTTCTTTCTGACATATGGGTGGTTTGATGATCATTTCAGCTTGGAGGTCTGGTATTTCATGACACTAATTGTTTTGACCGGCCACCTAAAGAACGCAGAAATCGCAGTGGACTCAATCTCCATTTGGTAAGCAGTGTGTCCACTGCCTCCTATGTCTGCACTGGTGGGGCTTGCTTTCTCTTGAGGCGCAAAGACTTTTGACTAATGAGCTTTTACGGTCTCTTTATAGAACTTAATCCACTAGACAGATTTTTTGCAAAAGAGCTGCAAAATGCCCCAGGTCATTGGGTGTTGAGTTAGTAAGGCTCGACATCCAAATACACTACCTGCACTTCTTTACTGGCCCAGGTTCTGGCATGGCTTTGAGGAATATGCACATTTTTTTCCCTTATAGAGCCACTCTAGAAGAGGAAGATCTCCATAAGATGTGGAATTACCCCGCAACAAGGGATATAGAAAAAAGCAGTGGGGAGTGCATATGGCCACCAGAAGCCAATTAGTCTAACCTTTGTGTCTCAACAGAAGCTAAGCCATAGGCCATGTATGGGTTCTTTAGCACCTTTTTCCAAATGATATAGGATTCTCTCTGGTAACCTTGTTACAGTTTGAAGCGATTGTTCTCAAGTTTGATCGTTGTTTCCCCTTTTAAGTATTTATAACCATTCTTCATTGAGCATGAATTTGGATGTAATATCCCCTTTTAAGTATTTCTAACCATTATTCTTTCAGCATGGATTTGAATGGAAGGGAAGCCATGATTTTCATTGGAAAAACCATTACTTCTTTCAGCATGAATTTCAATTTGATTTTCCTTTTTAAGTATTTCTAACCATTCTTTCTTTCAGCATGAATTTGAATGTGATCCCCCCTTTTGAGCATTTTTAAGCATGAATTTGAATAGATGGAAAGCCATGATTTTCATTGGAATAAGTTATAACCATTCTTCTTTCAGCGTGAATTTGAATGTGATTACTACTTTTAAGTATTTCTAACTAATCTTCTTTCAGCATGAATTTGAATGGATGGGAAGGCATGATTTTCATTGGAATTAATGCTGCCATCAGGTAAGCTAGCTGTTTTAGTTCCACATACCCTCTTTATTTCAACAGTATCATTCTACAATTATTTTTTCTCTTTTTGTCTGAAACAACATGTTGAAATATGGCATGTCAGATCTTATGTAGATGGGACAACAGAACGTTCCAAGCTACAAAGAAATGATAGCCTTTCCCATGTCTTGGAAGCACATTGCTAACAAATTGTATATTTTTATCTGTAATTTTGATGTTGTATCCTGCTTTTCTCTCTTTCAAACTTCAATTTTAAGTTTACTCTATTCAACACATCTTCTGCAGCGTGAGAGTTTCCAATGAACTAGGCGCTGGCCATCCAAGAGCTACAAAATTCTCTGTTATGGTTGTGGTTGCACAATCACTATTGATTGGCATTATTTGTATGGTTATAGTTCTTCTCGTGAAGAACAAATTTGCCGTACTATTTACTGACAGCGAGGTGATCATGACAGCAGTGTCTAAATTAGCAATCTTTCTTGCAGTAACAATGCTTCTAAATAGTGTACAGCCAGTTCTATCAGGTAATATTTTGTATATGATTTGCATTCAATCCTCTTATATTTGATTTTGCTTTGAGTGGGCAAAGCTCATATCTCCAACATAATTCCATGTTTATTACCACCTACATGCTTGGAGGTTTTCACCTCTGCTTATAATTTTCAATCATCACATTTTTTCAATCATAATGGTCCCTCTAATACAGAGCACTCTCCTCATAACGCTCAAATAAAGTAGATTTGTAATTTAAAGTCAAACCAAACAATTAGCAGTCAACCCTGTTGGTTTCAAGGTGTAATGTTTTCAAGATACTCATGTTTTTCTCTTGGAAATGTTATCAGGTGTGGCTGTTGGTGGAGGGTGGCAAGGTTTGATAGCCTACATAAACTTAGGATGCTATTATGTTTTTGGTGTACCTCTTGGTCTACTTTTGGGCTACAAGTTTGACTTAGGAGTAAAGGTGCACTAGGCATTCCCATGTTTTGTTTTTTATGCTTTGTTCGTTATGATTCCAACACACTGATTTCAGCATTGCAAACATTATTAGAGTAGAAGGCAAGACTAGTAGGCCTTCTCTGGTCTCTCTATTCCAAGCTTTAAAAATTGATCTTCTTGTAAGCATTGCCTTCAGTGAAAGCAAAAGTTTGTTCAGCCATCTAATTTTTTGTGTAAATTTGATGTTGAAATGAGGGAGCAGGGCATTTGGAGTGGGATGCTTGGTGGAACTGCTTTGCAGACCTTGATTTTGTTATTGATTGTATATTTCACAAACTGGAACAAAGAGGTATGAACTATGAAATGATCTTATATCCTAACTTGAGATGAAGTTATGGAATAGTTGTATTTATCTTGTATTTGTTTATATGTTGAACACTTCGGTTCTTGATCTCCATGGAAATGCAGGCCTCTGCTGCCGAGAATCGTATCAAGTTATGGGGTGGTGGTGTAGTTGAGGCCCTCGAACACAGCTCAGTTGATTTAAAATCAGAGCATAATGCTGATGTCAATATATTGATTGTTGCATAGAAGTAATAATGCTTTAGCAAACAGCCAATTATTCGTCACATTAGCTTCCATTCTAACTCTCTTCCACATGAGTAGCAGGCAACAAACGGCAGTAAGAGGAACAGTGAACCATCAAGTTTCACGAGAATCAATAATATTTGAGATGGTTGGAGATTGGAGTGGAAGGAAAAATAATTCCCTTTTAAAATGTCTGGGAGATGTTTATTCACAAATATCACTTTCAAAGTGCATGCTTATTCACAGCTATTACTATCTTTTGAATGGCTGGCCCAAATTTCACTAAAAAATTGGGAGGTTGGTCAAGTAAATGTTCATTCACAGGTACTATGAAAGCTGGAGGCATATAAAACCACCTACAGGTGTGAGTACAACATATTAAATATCAAAAAAATTCAGGAATTCTTAGATAAATGAGGAGGTAGAATTTTTTCCTAATTACCATTTTTTTTAATAATGTATTACGAGCTACAGGATTTTCATTTATTTTCATAGCATATATATCTTAACCGAATTTTTTCTTCATTGTATATACGTATTATATTAATTTGAAATAAGAATACATGCCAACTTTTAATTTCACATTTTCTAAATTCATAGACTTTTGTTTTCAGAGCGATCGTCCAGTTTTTAAATGCTGTTGTTCGATATAAGTAACAATTGAGAATGTTTCATTCTCCTCTTCATTTTTTTTCATTTTATTTTAATTTTACTAATATATTTATATTTAAATATATTATTATACCTGATAAAATCATAATCATAAAAGATATAGATAAAACATAATCATTAAAAAAACCGTACAAGTTTTGATTAAAATTTTTAAATTCATTAAAAATTTATAGGTTACTTATTAATTATTAATTACTTAAATTATTTACTCATTTAAATTTATTTTAACTTTAAATCTATTAAAGACTATGGGGATTCATCTTTTTTTGGTGCAAAACATTTTTTGAATGCAAAATTAGGAAATGTTTGCACCTGAGTGGTTTGATGTCTCTTAGCGCTTGATAGATCCAGAGTTAAGATGGATCTAGAGTGGTTACAGTGATGCATGGTCACACAAAATTTGTTAAACATTTAATTATTCTGATAATTTCAAATATGCGTATTATAGATCTGGCCATTTTAGGTTTAAATTTGCTCAGTTACCTCAGTTTGTCGAGTTGATAGAGACTATTAATAACTTGAATGATGAAATAAAATTTTCGAATGCAAAGTGACAATGTAACAACGTTGAATGATAGAAAATGTGAATAATAAAAATGTAGTTAGTTATAAATAGTTTCATTGAGATAATTCTCAAACTATTTTCTTCTTATGTTCTTCTTGTCACATATGATAGGTTTTCCATCTTTTCATATCAACCATATAAAAATGGTGTTTGAAATCATAGGTCAATCAAACATTTAACTTGAGCTATTATAGTAAACACCATACCTTGCCTTTGTTGCTCTCCAATATTAATAGTAGTCTTCTCCAAAGTCAATCATTGTGACTTACGGAGTTTTAAACACCAAGTAAGTTTCAATGTTAGTTGTTTTCTATTGCCTAGTTTGAATGCAGAGTAACTAACAATGTTGAATGATAAAGAATGGGAATAATAAAAATGTAGTAAATTACAATAGTTTATAGTTTCAAGAAGAAAACATTTCAGGTAAGTGAACATTTTATTCAAGATGAAAATTGAAGTATTTTATTTATGGATGAAAACATAAGATGGCACATAACAGAGAAGTCACAAAATCATACCCAACAAATGCATGGAAAATTCTGACTCTTCATTAATCAACAATTATATCTTGAATACAATGGCCTTGCCTCCGGGTTCTCCAAAATTCGAACCCCTTTTTTGTAAATTTTCATCTTTTTATACATTGTGGAACAGTTGTTGATTTCTGAAACTGCCCATATTATTTAACTGCTTCTCTAACTATATGAAGTAAAAACTATTACAGAATTTTACAGAGGGTAAAAGACACCTCCAAGAACATCAAATAACAAGAAATAACTGAACTAGAAGATGAGGATAACTGCTGGCTTGCTATGTTAATCGGCCATTGAGTTCTTCTATATATGCTTAAACAATGATTAATCCATTTTAGTCGTGATAAATTGTGTTAGCCGCGCGTCAATCTGGGCTTACATATGTATCAGGCATTTTGATTGGCCAAAATACAAAGGAAACAACACCAATTGCCTTCCTCTTCGGATTCGGCTCTAATACTGATTTTTCCCTTTACACAACAAAATTAATGTAAACCTTTGATTAATACGGAACTCAGAAAGAATTAATTTTGCTTCATAAACCCATCAATTCCGCCTTTCAACAGTCTTCTGACTCCCCTATAGACTCGATTAGACCTAAATCTGTATTTAATAATTCATTGGGTCTGAAACCCATCGCAAATCACAATCAGTGCTTTCAATTGGTGTATTAACCCAAACCTTAACAATCTGCGATATGGCGGACCCGCCGAAGTATAAAACATGGCATATATAATATTGGGTCCGGAATCCCAATCGCAAATCACAATCGGCGAAATGAACCAACACATATACATAAGGCGTTCTACGGACCCGCCGGCATTATAGAATGCAATATATATTTTCTCGAGTCCGGCCATTGCATATCGTAATCAGCGAAACCCAATGCATATGCATAAAGCATTATGCGATATCGCAGACCCGCTGGGCTTATAAAATGCAACTTATAGTATTTTGGGTCTGGCTCATTGCATATCGCAATCAACGCTATCAGTGGAACCAATCATCCATAACATTGCAGACCCGCCGAACTTATAAAACACTATATATATATATATATATATATATATATATATATATATATATTTCAAATTCAGATCTTTAACACTTTAACACTTGTTTCTTTTGCGAATCTGATATATTACTTTGTTTCTTTCTTGTTTCAATATGCACACACACACACACACATATCGAGTCTAGCTCCATATAACCATTTATATAGCGATTTGATTTGTTCGTATAGCAACCTTGGCTACTTTGGGGCCGATTCTTTTGCAATCCTTTTAGCGATTCCACTACGCCATTATCACTTCTTCATCTTGCTTTTATCTCTCTTTTTTTGAAATATTTTCAAGTGATTCTTGAATGAAAAATGAATACTACAGACAACAAAAATGCATGTTACAACAACCACCATCATATTTCTAGTACTCGCAGAACCATTGCCTATGGGGAGTAAAGTGAAAGGATGCACTTGATTCAATCAACCATGCCTCATGATCAACATGTGTACTTGAAGAAGAAGCAAGTACACATCCCCACCTTCACCTGAGGTGGTTTTCACCTCTGCAAAAGGAGCATCATCAGATCCCTTTCTTTTCTCAAGAATTTGGATATACTATCATTTTGTAGTGCCCTTCCTTTCCACATTTCCAGCATACCTTCACAGATTTTCCTAGAGATTTAGATCTCCCACTTGAGGAAATATTTGTATTTCTATTCTGGGGCCATCCTCTCATAGACAAGGCATCTCCATTCTAGCTCTCCATATTTTTCGTTTCATCTCATCTGACAGCAAGGATGAGACTATTTCATCAAACTTCAAGGTAGATGTATTGCTACATATAACAACAACCAGGCTATCCCATGAATCTAGTGGAGAACACAACATAATGATGCACTTACCTTCATCTGAAATTTTAATATCAATTGATAGAAACTGGCTTACCACTATATTAAAGGCATTATTCTCTTTCATCGAGTCTCCATCCTTCATTCTCAAGTTATACAATTTTTCTACATGAACATTTTGTTCACCAAAGACTTAGATTGATACAAAGTCCCTAACTTGTCCTGTAAATCCTTTGTTGTAGCTTCTCCTGAAACATTCAACAATATTAAATTAGAGATACACAATCATATTGTGCTTTTTTCCTTCCGATCCAACTTCTCCCAGTCTTCTATTGACATTGTCGTGATTTAGTACCTGGATCTATCATGATCCACTGATCTTTATCCACCAACACATCCTCCATCCATAAAACTCTGTCCATTGAATTTCTCTATCTTTATCTTTCCATTATTCACCATCTCCTTTCACTACAAGAATCGATCTCGTAGATCTCCCACTGTAACAGGGTCTAACACAGGCCCAAGAAAAAAACCCCTCAGCAACGAAGGCATCCCCTTCATGTCAAAATTGCTCTGATACCAAATATAGTTTTTAACCTATACATAAATTACCTGCAAACGAATTCATAAAACATAAAAATATACAATGGAGAGAACATCAAACAAATATACATAGAGATTATCCCCTAGATCCATAAAAACAGAGAATACCAAATTGATTTTTCATTATATTCCTTTGAATGTTACAATACATAGAAATACACGTTGAAACATTCATAAACCCTCAATCCATCAACCCTTATTAGAACATGATTGTAGTTCCCTTGACCGGATCTACAAAATACCATGGGCAGAAAACCAACATGCCCAAAACCATGTGCAAACCCCATGCACAAAATAATGGGTAGGTATGCCCATCATATTTGGGTCCGCCCAACTATTATTGGGTCTGCATAAAATAAAATATTTTTGCATGGAAATAATATAACTCACACCCAACATAATATTACAAAGCGTCTAGTTCTTTATAGAATTTATCAATCCACATTTTAGTACAAATCTACAATAATAATGTGAAGCACGATGGATCCACGTGTCCCAGGCTTGTAATTTGTTTTTACATTCATTGTTATTCCCTTCAAAACATTGAGCCGATAAAATAGAATTCTATAAGGGCCAGAGTGAGAGGCTTTGCACAACCAATTTAGCCCAACTCATGAGATATATCATCCAAGTGTCTTTAGTTTTTGATCTTTTTCCAAAGAGCATAATGGCAGGGACTACGCTGCCATGCATGTCTTGTTAAGGGTTAATTTTGAATGAAACAAATATTTGTTGGAATTGCATGTTTAAGCTATTTTATTCCATGTATTCAAGGAATTTTCAAGGACTCTAGTCCATATATGTATTCAAAATTAAGAAATGAAAATTTGTGTGTGTGTGTGTGTGTGTGTATAGAGAGAGAGAGAGAGAGAGAGAGAGAGAGAGAGAGAGAGAGATTCATTTTAACCATCATCTATCAAGTCCCTATAGTGATGCAATCTTTGGAGGTGCAATTTTTAAAGTTTTGCACTATAAAAAGGGTTTGCACCTCAAGAGATTTGATCACTCTTGGCTCTTGCTAGATCTGTGACTAAGATGGATCTATATTAATTGTAATCCAAAAATGAGAGGACATGAAAATGGGCAAGCCATCCATACAAATGAATACAAGGTGTGACTTGAAAACCCCAATACATAGGAAAACCTAGCTAGGATGTGAGGCCTATTCTCTACTATCTTTTCTTCAATTCTGAAATACATGTGACGAATAAAGGTGCATTCACCATGAAGTTATCTTTGGCATTGTTGTCCCAATGGCTATTACAAAATCTTCTACCCCATATACTCTTATATCCTATTCCTAAATCTACACAAATATATAATAAGTACAATGTTAAAATAATATAACCTCTAAATTCCTTCCTAATGGCTCATTACTTAACATAACTTGATATTCATCTTAAATTAATATTAGGGTTTTTACATATGGCGACCTTCAATCAAAAAGGTTTTTCCCTTGAATAATAAAAATTGAAACCATACCACGAAGCGTAAAACCAATTCCTCTCCATATGTTATATATATATATATATATACCACCGATCTAATACTAAGGATGAATTCATTTTAAAAACAATATAATTTTTAACTAAAATCACAAGTCTGGCCATTTTTTTTACAATTAACTCTGGTTAAATAATCAAAATTCAATTTATTTATTCATTCTTATTCTGAGTCTCTCAATTTTCTTTTCCTTTAATGCACTTTATGATCCGAGTTTGTTATATAAGTTGGTACGTTGACCATTTGCCTCAGCAATAAAGTTAATATTTAAAATGGAAAATAAAAAAAAAAAACAAAAGTTTAAAATATACGATAAAAATAAAATAAAACAAAATACAAATCATAAATTGTACCAACAAATGTTTAAAATATACAATAAAAAAAAAATAAAACAAAATACAAGTCAGAAATTGTACCACGTGTATGGAGAGGTAAATGACAAGGAGAGGTCCCCTCATTTTGTAAACATCCATACATTGAATGTATTATGTTAATTTCATTTTCTATAAATATTAAATTAAAATAAATAAAATTTATAATTTAAAATAATATAAAAATATATATAACAGGACTGTAGCATATTTTAAAATTATTTATGTTTGGTTAAGAGTTTGTTTTTTTTGGATGTAAAGAAACATGGACTGTAGCATGTTTTAAAATTATTTATGTTTGGTTAAGAGTTTGTTTTTTTGGATGTAAAGAAACATGTTAATGACTCAAGACCCAAAGGTATATGGCAAGAGAGAAAATCTGCCTACTTAAGAACTACCAACGAATTATTCTATATAGAGAAGTTTTCCTTGAATAATAATGATGAGTCAAACTTCATTCAAAATTAGTAGCCAGAAATAATTATCTTCACTACTAATTTCACAACTAAATTATAATAAATTTTCTTACCTATAAGAAAACAAAACAAAAACAAAAAACTTTTGAAACCATTAATTTTTTATTTAATTATCAAAATTTAGAAAACGCACAATCGCATTTTCCTTATATTACAAGAGATACGATATTCAAGCTCTTATGAGTTCTCGTGAACATTTTTCTTTTATATTAAAGGATGATATTTGTCTGACATTTTTTAAAAGAATGATAGGGTCAAAGATTCATCTAGACTTTGACCTTACATTAAAAATAACTTAAATTAAAAGTTTACCCATTTCAAAGACATGAAATGACATTAAAAATTATATAAACTAAAATTTTGCGGTTTCAGAGACATGAAACCACATTAATATAAACTAAAATTTTGCCCTTTCAGAAACATGAAACCAAATTTCTCATAACCTTTTAAAATTTTTAATTTTTTATTTGCTTATCAAAATTAGAAAACACAGAATCAAATTTTCGTTATACTACAAGAGATACGATATTCAAGCTCTTATGATTTCTCGTGAACATTTTGTTTTATGTTAAAGGTTCATGCGAGGTTTCGGTTGCAGGCACTTTCCTGGTTTCGGTTCATGCGAGGTTCGCTTGGCACTTTCCTCGAGTGTTTGTCTTGTCCACTCGGGTATCGCCCCCCTCGGATAATAACGATTGCCGTAAAAAGTTACATGCGATGAATGGCGATCATCTTGAAAGAAGACTCGTAAGAAGCGTACGGAATTGTGGAACCAACATGGCGGACTGTCCGTGCTCCCCATTGCTCGCGACTGAAGGCGCCGAGCAGCAACAACTAAATGTGAGAAGTTGCGACTTACCTCCCATTACAACGTTCCCACAGTTTGCAAGGGAGAGTTGGATTGAATCCAAAAAGCTGTGGGCTATTGCAGGGCCTGCTGTCATCACCACACTGTGCCAATATGCAATCCCGTCCGTTACACTGATCTTTACAGGCCAGCTGAGCAGCCTTCAATTGGCCGCAGTATCCATAGCAATCAATGTGATCGTAGTATTCAGCTTCGGATTTATGGTCAGTACTGCCATCAAAATCTATTTGGTTTATGTTTTCAGATTGTGAGTTATGGTATATAGTTTTTGCCAGATATGTTGCCCTTTCAAAGTATTGTGCTTGCATATAGTTTTTATTGATAAATTTTAGATATAAAGAGGTATTTGCTCATGGTCTTGGTCGTCACAACAGAGATTAGATTTGAATAACAACACTTGCTTTTGTAGATGGTTGTGTAGATATCTTATATACTTGAAATATGTGTAGGTTTTTTGGAAATGCACCCAACATCATTATCATTTTTTTCATTTTGGTGGTGTACTTTTCCACACTCCATCATTGCAACTATTGTCATTGTTTTTATTTTGGCGCCATACTTCTGCACACACCATCCATGCCTCTTCGCTAATGGATCCATTGGTCCTCCACATACCAAATAGGGTAAAAGTGGGACTCGCGGTTTTAAACTCTTCGCACTTAGTTACTAATAGATCACCCTGCTACCTAAGTGTCTGTGTGTGGCTTTCCCACCAGGGTTTTTCATGGTCCTCTGGTTTCAATAGGGAAAATGAAATGTTCTTGTCTTCATCTATATTGTGGACGTTGAAATATACTTCTAATTGTTGCAACCAATGATTCTAATTAATGGCACCAATCTCACTTTCATAGGATTTTATGCCTACCTTTGCTTCTACTTTAAATAGAGGTTTTAAAGGAGTGATCACATTGGAACTTCGTTTTCCCATTCTTGGACTTTTTCTTCAACTCATTTTATGAATCTTTAATGTCTCTCAAATTTTCATTTAATCCAAATATTTTGTTAGATCCACCAACCTCCCTAAAAGGCGTGAACTTGTTCGCTAGAGCCACCATGAGGAAATTCACATTGCAAGAGATATCAAGGACTAGTTCTTCTAGATTGACAAATCTTTTTGTTTTCACATCTTGAAGGTTGTTATGACTGGACTCATTTACCATGGCTAGAGTTCTATGATTTCCTAAGCCAATTCCTAGATCCTAAAACTTTCAACAAAAACCATAAGGAACATTAATTTGATACCAAAATGATTTGTAGATTCCACTAGGACAATTCATCACAAGAAATCTTGCAATACTCTAAAATATTTTATTATGCAATTTATGTCCTTAGATCTCAAATTTATTATTACTATCTTAATGCTCAATTTTATGTAAATCAATGTAATCCAAGTATGAGAGAACAAGCAAATGGACAAGCCATCGATACAAATGAATACAATATGTGACTTGGAAAAACCAATACAGGGGAAAACCTAGCTAGGATGTGAGGCCTATGCTCTACTATATTTTCTTCAATTACAAAATACATGTGACAAAGAAAGAGACACTCACCTAGGAGTTGTCCTTGATATTATGGCCTAAATGGCTATTACAAAATCTTCTACCTCCTATGGTCTTATATGATATTCCTAAATCTACAAAAGTATGGAATAAGTACAATGTTAAAAGAATGTAACCCCTAAATTCCTTCCTAGTGGCTCATTATTTAACATAGTTCAATGCTCACCTAGGATTAGTTTTAAGGTTTTTGCATACCCCAACCCTTAATTAACATTAAGGTTTTGACCCTCTAAAATATTTTTGGAAGCCCACTTATGAGTAGTGGGGATTGAAGCCATACCATGAGACCTAGAACCAATTCCTCCACTTATTTTTATATAAAAAATATCAAAATAAATAACAAATTATATATGATTCATTCTAAAACAAGATAATTTTTAACATGTATGACAACTTTTACATAAATCTTAGTGTTATTATTTTTCTTAATTTCTCAATTAAAATGGTTTATAATTTCCATAAATTATATTTAATATTCTTTAACTAATTTTTTGCCCTTTTTCTCCCATTTCAACGCTTTATGGTTTGATGTTTGTTCATGTTCTGATACATACTTTGTAAAGGTTCTAACGGATACTCTTAGCCATACCCTAGTTATATAGGTAGTTCCATTGACCATTTTTGTGAGTACTAAATTTAATATTTAAATGAAAACAAAATAACCCATTTAATATATGTGAGATTACTTTTATTGAACAACTGTTGCAGGCAACATAGTCCTTGCCACTTAAGCGAATGTTATGCATTTAGAAAAATTGCAAATTGATATATAAAATAGAAAGGTTAATTTCCTACTAAGGGATATGGACTTGCATAAATTTTTGGTGGGTAGTAACATTACTAAGTTGGCACATTTACACTTTTTCCCCTAGATGTTAAAGCATTGAACAAAACATAGATAATGGTAGATAGTAACTCCCGCTAGGTATATTTATTTCCATATTATTTCTATTCATTTTTATGGAAATACTTGGTTAAATTATGGTTGGTTGTAAATGATGGTAAAGAGGTTATTTACGTGAGCATGATATATTTTCAAGGATTTTAATTATAAAGATTAACAATGAAAAATCATTACAGGGATATTTAAAAATCATGACATAAATATTGCAACGACATCCAGAAATTATGGAAAAAAATGTGAGGTAGATATCCACATGGCACAAAGGCTATACCTTTAAAATCATGGTCCAATCAAATGTTTGAAAAAAAAAATTCAATAATAGTGAAAAATAAATATTTGTTTTCCAAAGTTAAACATGATAACTTAGATTGGTCAATGGTAAACTAATAGTGGTCAACAAGAAAATCAATTGTTATAGTCCTGCCATGGTAGGGACTAATAAAACAAGAATAAAATGAAATATAAGTAAGAAATTGTACGACGTGTATGGACTATAGTTTTGTGGCTATTAATTTTAATATGTAAATGAAAAGAAAGGAGAGGCCATGTAATTGAGGTTGTCCCAAGTTCTTTGTTATACTAGCTTTCCGCCTAATTGTGCTTCAACACACGATGTAATTGAAAAGATATTAATGAGTATAGTTAATTTAGGTGAACATCATTCAACGATGTATATCCACCTTTAAACAATATTTAACCTTAAGTAATAAGGTGGATATTGTGACAAAGATGTCTCAATATGAAAATAAATCATGGTGAACCATGTTCAATTTAGGTTTATAATATTTATCTTACAATTTATATACCTTGGGTTTAAAATATTAATCCCTTGGGTTTAATAGTATTCCATTGGGTTTATATCCCTTGGGGTTTAGAATTAATCCCTTGATTTTATAATATCAATCTCTTGGGTTTATTAATCTAAGGGTTCATATTCCTAAGGTTTAATATTATTCATAGGGTTTAATCCTAGGGTTCGATCCTTGTCAACCATGGTCCAATGTCACATTGTGCAAAGATTGTATCAATATGAAAATCAACCATGGTCCAATGTTGCATTGTGACAAAGATTGTCTCAATATGAAAATCAACCATGGTCCAACATCTCATTGTGACAAAGATTGTCTCAATATGAAAATCAATCATGGTTAACCATGGTCCAATGTCGCATTGTGACAAAAATTGCATCAATATGAAAATCAACCATCGTCAACCATGTTTATTTTATTGTTTATAATATTTATCATAGGGTTTATATACCTTGGTTTATAATATTTATCTTACGGTTTACCATAGGATTTTCTCAATATGAAAATCAATCATGGTTAACCATGCTCCGTCATGGTCAAGCATGGTCAATAATAGTCAACATTGGTCAAATATGGTCAACCATATTCATTTATGGTCAATCATGGTTGACCATCGTCAACAATGGTTCAATGACATTGGACGATTAGTCAATCATGATCAGCCATGGTCCAATGTTGCATAATGTGAAAGCTTGTCTCAATATGAAAATCAAACGTGGTTAATCATGGTTGACCATGGTCCAATGACACATTGTGACAAATATTGTCTCGATATGAAAATCAACCATGGTCAACCATGTTCCAACATCACAGTGTGACAAAATTTGTCTCAATATGAAAATCAACAATTATCAACCATGTTTATTTTAGGATTTATAATATTTGTTGTAGGGTTTATATACCTTGGGTTTATAATATTAATCCTTGGGTTTAATGTGAATCCCTTCGGTTTATAATAATGGTCAACCATGGTCCAACATCACATTGTGACAAATATTTTCTCAATATGAAAATCAAACATGGTCCAATGTTGCATTGTGACAAAGATTACCTTGATATGAAAATCAATCATGGTCAACCATGGTCCAACGTCGCATTGTGACAAAGATTGTCTCAACATGAAAATCAACCATGGTCAACCATGTTTATTTTAGGGTTTATAATTGATCCATATCTTTTAACTTCAAGGATGCATTCAAAATTACATATAAAAGAGCATATTAACCAAGTAACTTAACACATGAAAAAAGAAGTGGAAATCATAAAGAAAACATGAGATCAAAGGCACACAAATGATTTGATTACAAAGTTCATCCAATGTGGGCTACATCTCTTGGCCCTGCTCAAAGTGGGGAGGCCTTCTTTCATTAAGTGGCATTAAAGAAATCAGTTAGAAACAACTTTACAAAAAATGACCCTTATACCTACAATTCAGATGATGGCCTAAAAATGGAGAGCTAGGCTAGAGAAACGGACTGCATGGATGGATTCATGGAAGGAAAATGTGCAAAATCGACTATAAACTTGTCTGATTCTGACGCTGACACCTATAGCCCTATAAAGGAATATTTTCAACCTCTCAATGATTCCCTCAATCATGGTTCCACACCCTTGGGCTGCTCAGGGTTTTGCGCCCGTCCTTTGCCGTTGGTCGAATGATTTGAGTGAAGGTTTAAATATTTTAAGGCGAGCGAAGACACCAACATGGGTTGTTGGCCCATTAGTGGCGGTGGCGCGTAGCTTGGAGGTGGTACTTAGTTCGAATCTTGTCTTTTGCGGATTTGTTTTATTTGATATAATATATGGTATAGTGTGGTTTCTATGGTTAATATGATTCATCGACAGTTACATATAATGTTGTTCCACCGTGATTATATGTAGAATGATTATATCAATGTGGTTTGAGGGTTGGGCAGGTCCACTAGGGATGGCCTGCCCACCCCATTTTAAATACATATTATATCAGACCATTGGGAGGGTGGCAGCCCCCCACAATATATTATATATTATATATATATATATATATATAATATATATATAATATATATATATATTATATATATAACCATAGTTTTATTTTCCACCAGAAAATAAGGGATATTAGACAAAGTAAATAGGCGACAAATTCGCCTGTTCTGACCATAGGATTTCATGCATTGGAACTCTGCCAATTTGTTGCCTCATTATTGACAGCCACTTGGCCAAGTTTGACCAAAACTTTGACCAGCTATAACTTGAGCATATGAACTTGAATTTGAGTGTCGTTCACACCAATCAGGGTGACCAGAAATATGATCTGACCCTGGTTTCACTTCCATATGAGAACTTTTATTTTTGAGCTATTTTCAAGGCCACTTCTATTTCTGGATACACTCGGATCATTTCTTCCCACTAATGAGCTTTTGGACCGCCAAAAGCCTTATTAGTCAATTGGAAAGTGAGGGAATTTCTCCCTCACTTTCTCCTTTTCAATCCATTGAGCCTTACTTGGATGCATTCCTTTGAAGCCAATACGAAGGTACTCCACGTCTCCCCGTCGTGAAGTATTGGTCTTCCTATCAAGAATGATGTCCTATGGTAGCTTGTCCAAGTATTTTGGTGCAAAATCTTCCACTGTAGGAACCTATCCAACCTCTTTGGTGTCCATGATCAACAGAGGCTCATAAAGCTTCAATTTTTCAATGTTCACCACTGAGTATATTTGCATGTATGCTGGAAAATCAAGACGAAAAGCATTGTCTCCAAATCTTCTCTAATATGGTGAATGGGACATATCAGATTGGTTGCAGCTTCTACCTTCCCCTTTCATTCTATATTTTCTAATGTGGAGCTACACGTTGTCTCCAACCTGGAATTGGTGGTCAACTCGGTGCTTGTCATGTCAGAATTTGTATTGACCTTAACTCTTCTCCAACTGCTCTTGCACTTCCTGGTAAATCAACTGAATTAAATGAATGAAATTCTGCACTTTGTACCTATCATCTTACCCATTGGAATCTTCATCTCTCCCAAAGACCATGTCTAAGGGATCCTTTGATAAATAGCCAAAGCATGTCTCGAACAGTGAGCTCTACATGGATGAATGCACTACTCAGTTGTATGCATGTTATACATAAGGAAGTTACTCATTCCACAACTTTGGATGTTTTCCACAACAGCCTCAGAGTAAGTGCATCACTGTGCGGTTGACAACCTTTGTTTGCCCATCGATCTGTGGATGAAATAGCATGCTCATGTTCAACTTGGTGTCCATCATTCTCCACAAACTTGTCCAAAACTCTCAAAGAAAGTGAGAGTCTCAATCAAACACAATGGATGTGGGCACCCCAAAGTGGACCCATACAAATTGGAAGAAGAGATGAGTAGTCTGCTCTACAGTGACCTACTTTTTACAAGGCACTAATACACACATTTTTCTAAATCTATCCAAACTGAAATATAAATAGTCATGACCTCTCCTAAATAAAGGAAAACTGCCTACAAAATCCATCGACACACTTTCCCGTGGATGACTCAGCACAAGGAGTGGTGTGTAGAGCCCTAATTTTCTATTAGTTGACTTTCTAACTAAACACAAAACATATCGCATTACATATCCAGTCACGACATTTTTCATGCGAGGCCAATAACACAACCTATGAAAATGACACAAAGTTTTCCCTACACCAAAATGACCTGACACAAGAAAGGTATGTGCCTCTCTGATTACAATTATTCGTTCATTTGTGGGGATACAAAGTTTGCCGAGGTGATACAACAACTTTCCCTGCAAATGGTAATTATCCACCTGTGATTCATGAGTCAACTTTGCATAAATCTCCTTAAAATCATCATCATCATATTATTCAGCATAACTTTCAAAAGATAAAGAGGCATTTTGCAAAACTATAGATGTAGAAATAGGAGGGCGGGAAAGCATATATGCCACGTTATTACTGGTTCCCTTCTTGTATTTTATCACCAAGTGAAACTACTGAAGGAATCCCATCCATCTTAAATGACTTGCTTGTTGAAGCTTGTGATGCAACTGAAGGTACTGCAAGGGCTAGTGATTTGTGTGGATCATGGTCTCCTTGTCTATCAAATAGTGCTTCCACTTCTTCACACTTTGAACCAAGGCATACAACTCCTTGTTTTATGTGGGATAGTTCACAATAGATTGGGAGAATTTCTCTGAATGGTGACATACAAATTTTGTTTGTTGCATAAATACTTCAACCACAGCATATCCACTAGCATCAATCTCGATCTCAAAATGTTGTTGGAGGTCTGGTAAGGCCAAAAATGGTGCAATGCTAATATTCTCTTTCAGTGCATCAAAGGTTTTCTACTACTTTCCTCCTCACTGAAATGTTTGCTTCACACTCGTCAATGCATGTAAGGGGGATTCAATGACGGAGAAGTTGGAAATGAACCTTCTCTATTATTTTAACTGCACCCAAAAAGCTATGAATGTCTGTAACATTGGTGGGTTTAGGCCACTTTACAATCACATCAATTTTAGAAGGATCTATTTTCAATTGTCCACCTCCAACAATGTGACGTAAGTAAACCAAAGAGATCTTCCTAAACTTACATTTTGACATACAATTTTTATTTTTTCAAAACATCAAGCATTTTTTAACATGATACACATGATCATCACATGTCCTACTATAATCGAGAATGCTATCAAGATACACAAGTATAAAATCATCAAGAAAATGCCTGAAAATATCATTCATATCCCTCATGAATGTGGTCAGAGCATTGCACAGTCCGAATGGCATCTCCAGCCATTCAAACAAGCCACGTTTTGCCTTGAATGTAGTATTCCATACATCTTGTTCTGCAATCCTGACCTGATGGTAGCGACTGCACAAGTCCAATTTTGTGAAATAGACAACATATTTCAATTGATCTAACAAATCATCAATGCGAGGGAAAGGGTATCGATTCTTCACCGTTATTTTGTGGGGTGCTCTATAGTCTATGCACATCCTCCATGTGCCATCCTTTTTCGGCACCAAAAAGATAGGTGAGCCGCATGGAGAAGAACTTGGCCTTATGACCCCTTGGTTCAATAATTCTTGTACATGCTTCTTTATCTCCTCAATCTCAATGGTTGACAGCTTGTAGATACCAATGTTGGGTAAAGGAGCATCTTGATACAAGTGAATCTCATGTTGGATTTCACGCTTTGGAGACAACCCACTTGATTCCTGAAAATCCCCATCATAGTTAGAAATAATTTCATACAATTCCTTTTTATGAGTGGGAACACAACCTTAGAGTGGGAACACAACCTTAGAAAGCTTCAGATGTATTGGCTTATTTTTCTCTCACAACCATGAGCATGCACCCTTTACTGGAATTAATCAATCTCTTCATCTACCTGCACTTACAAGACTGGCCCTGATTTGGTGTGATGAGCTCTAACAATGTATTCCACATATTTCGTGAGATGATACTTGTTTTCATGGCGAAATAAAATTTATTTCCTGTCATACAAATACATACTCCCCAATACAGTATCATAGATATCTAAGGTTACAACATCAAGATCAACCTCGTCTACTAGTTTGGATGCAATAAAAAATCTAGCTCTACACTACTTGGTTACATGTAATTTTGCTTTATCACACACCCAACCAAGCGAGTATGGTTTCGGATGAGGCTTGGTCTCTAATCCTAAATTTTTAACCAAGGATTATGAAATAAAATTTTCTTGTGAGACTGGATCAAATAAGGTTTCCACTTTAGTATGTTTCATTATGACTCTAATGTGGAACAATTCAATTCTCTTTCATTCATTAACAAGAGACTCATTTGAAGAAATTGTACTTGCATGCAACTGAGAATTTTCATTAGCATGAAGAGAAAGAGTAACTAGTGTGCCCATCAATGTCTCATCATTGGAATCAGATCCAAGGTCCTGCTTCGTGGTTTCCACCATCTTTTGCTTTCCCTTTCCACCAAAACTCTTGGCTTCAACTCCGGATGCAATTTCCATCAGTGTTCATCATCATGGCCTTCCTTCTTGCAATGTGTTCAAGATGGCTTTGCTCCTTCCTCCTTCTTGGTTGTAGCTGCATTCTTTTCCTTTTCCTTTGAACTTTCCATTATGATGTTTAAAAGATGATTTCTTTGGCTACTCTTATGTATCATTCTTTCGCCTCCTCTCAAGGTGAATGGCCTTCACACTGGCCGCATAAATATTAGTAGGCTCAAATAACAACAAAGAATGTCTGATGTAACTATGTAAAGTGCAAATATACTTTGTTGCAGTTTTGGGTGAATCAAGTGGAATGCCCAAATTCAATGCTTGTTTTATAAACTATTCTATGAAGCTTTGTACATTTTGACCCTTTCCTTGCCTTACATATTTCAATTCCATTAAATCCTTTTGCTGATAACCCAAAGGATAGAAATGATCTTTTAATGCAGAAACAAAATTGGACCAAGAAGAAATGAGATTACCCAAAAATTTTATGCCTTTCTACAACTTTCTCTCCCACTAGACAAGAGCAGTGCCACTCAGCCGAAGAGATGCTAATTGGATCTTTGCTTCATCTTCCTTGATATGCTTAATCGAGAAATAAACTTCAATATGTCTAATCCAATTGTTTAGTTTCTCTGCATTATATTCTCCATTATATATGGGCAAATCAAACTTTACATCTAGCTTAAAAAATGGCTTCTTAGATGTATTCCTATGATGCATGTTAGAGTGATGAGAAGAAGATGAAGAAGAATTGTCACTACAGGATGGAGAGGGTGGTTCAAGAGGATCTCCTCTTCCACATTCATGATTTACCGATGTATGGTCATCTAGATCTTTCTTCTCGGGCTTTATCATCTTCTCATACTCTACAAACAACTTGTCAACTTTCTCTGCCATGGTGAATAATATCTTGCGATAATTTCACTCTTCCTCCATTTGATCTTCCTCATCTTCCATGTTCTATCTTTGTGGTGCTCGTCCCGCTTCAGAATCAAAGGATTTAAGTTTTCCTTCACCTCTTTGGAGCTTGTTCCTGGTTAGAATTCACTCATGCAATTCACATCAAGAAGACCTTCTCTGATACCAAACTTGATACAGATATTTTAACTTCAAGGATGCATTCATAATTTCATATAAAAGAGCATATTAACCAAGTAACTTAACACATTAAAAAAGAAGAAGGAATCATAAAGAAACCATGAGATCAAAGGCACACAAATGATTTGATTACAGAGTTCATCCAATGTCGACTACGCCTTTGGACCCTGCTTAAAGTGGGGATGCCTTCTTTCATTAAGTGGCATCAAAGAAACTTGTTACAAGCAACTTTACAAAAAATGACCCTTATACCTCAAATTCAGATGATGGCTTGAAAATGGAGAGCTCGATTGGAGAAACAGATTGTATGGATGGATTCCTAGAGTGAAAACATGAAAAATCAACTATAAACTTGTCCAATTCTGACATTGACACCTCTAACCCTCTAAAGGAATATTTTTAGCATCTCAATTATTCCCTCGCTCATGGTTCCACACCCTTGGGCCGCTCAGGGTTCCACACCCATCCTCTATTTCTGATCGAATGATTTGAGTGAAGGTTTGAATATTGTAAGGTGGGTGGAGCCATCAACGTGGGTCGTTGGCCTGTTGGTGGCGATGGTGCATAGCTCGGAGGTGGTACTTGGTTCGAATCCCTTCATTGGTGGATTTGTTTTGTTTGATATAATATATCGTATAATGTGGTTTCAACGGTTAATATGATTCGTCAATGGTTAAATATAATGTTGTTCCACTGTGTTTATATGCGGAATGTTTATGTTAATATGGTTCGTGTTAAAAATAGCAACAACAAATCCTAATTTGATTTGTCCTTGAATTAAATTAGGAATTAAATTGAAATTTTATTACGATAGTGACTTGCAATAGTTAACTAAGTTAATTTGACTTAGTTGCCTTAGTAAATTCGAGTTGGAGTTCTAACTAGAGTCATGTAGAGTGATTCCTAAATTTGAGGGGTCCAGGTTGAGTTATTTTGAGTTGTAATTAGTTAATTCAATGTAATTGAGTTAAAGTTAGTTAAACTAGTTCCAATTGTTGGATGAACTAGTAGGAGGTCTAGTAGTGGGGAGAAACTTCAGTGCAACTTCACTACTCCACTAGTTAACTAAAGATTCACTCATAAAAACTCATGCATGTCAGTTCAAAGAAAGACCCAATTGAGATTAAATTTTAGGGATAGTGTAAGTCTATCAGTTGTATAATTTTCCGAGTTGTACATATGTTGCATGCAATCAGTAGAAGGCCTATCATGGATTGCACAGTTTTGGTGAGGGATTTTCCCAATTAATCATGGGCTAATTCTCTCAGGAATTGTGCAGGGAAGTAGGAGTTTAGAAGGCAACAAATTTGGCTAAGTGTTGCCTTGAACTGGTTTGTGAAGTAGAGAGATAGATTGTACTTGTGAAAGAATTGTTCGGGTTGAACAAGCATTGCATTTTATTCTCAAATCTTCTGGTTAATACAATATAAATAGTTGGGGTTTTTAGTAGTTGCTTTCCCCAGAAAAATATTGTGTATGTGTGATTGAAATTATTCCTTTTTTGCTTAATGTTTTCATCGATCAAATTTGGTTTTTGCTGATGAGTAGAGTAGATTCTTGTCTTTTTTTTAGCATATCACATAATTTGTTGAATTTATAGTAAAAATCTACAAGGTATCGGAGCTGAAGACATTATAGAAGAGGATAATATGAGTTTGTTATGTAGGAGAAATCGAATTTGCAGTTTCATACTCAGATTCAGTAGGATGTCATTCTACGGTTTGAGACTTGAGTATGCCTTGGAGGGAAGCTCTAATTACATATCTTTGAAGGACATGATGGAGGTAGTGTTGGAAGACAACAAGCTAAAGGAATTCATAGATCATGATATTCTGAAGCCTCCAGCATCTGATGCAAAATATATGGATGAATGGGGAAAGTGTGTGGAAAGGGCATGAAGGATTGTCATATAAGGATTTCAATATCATATTTTCTTGAATCTCCACAACAAGAAAACTCCATTTGCAATGTGGAAGGCATTGACGAACTTGTTTCAAAATAGTAGTGACCAGAGGAAGTTGGCACTGAAGGACAAGCTCAGAAAAATCAAGATGGAGAAGGGCGACTCAATTTCGAAGTACTTGACCAAGTTCACCCAATGTTGAGATGAGCTTGGAAGTGTTCAGATTACTATTGTAGAAGACGATCTAGTGAGCCTAGCACTTCTAGGACTTCCCAAGAGCTAGCATAGTTACGAGGACTCAGTTAATGGGAGGGAGAAGCTACTAGAGTGGGAGCGATTGTGGTTTGACTTGGTACAGGAAGAGATTTTGGGGAACACTAGAGATGGATCCTCATTAAAGCATGACGGTGAGGAGTATTGTGCCTTAGCTAGTAAGGAAAAGAGAGGGAAGGGGAATTCATCCCATTCCAAATCATATTATTGTCAGCGCAGAAAGAGGAAGGACATGTCAAAAATCAAGTGTTTTCACTATCACGAGCTGGGAAACTTTTCCACAAAGTGTCCGCACAATAAGACCGGTAAGAAGCCCTCAGGAGGAGCGGTAAGTGAAGCTCTTGCTTCAAAGTTAGAACTGGATTTTACCCTCCTCACTTGTATGATGTCATCGATGATGAGTAGTGTGTGGTACCTAGACAATGGAGCTTCATTCCATATGACCGGTAACAAAGAATACTTAGTAACTTGGAGGAGAAGTATCTACAAATGCATATCGAGATGGGTGATGATGGGAGGTACAACACAACCGAAATTGGTAAGTTACCTTTCAGAGGGGGTCTGGTTCTCCCCTCACTTTGCGAGATGTTATGTAGGTTTTGGGTTTGAAGAAGAACTTGGTTTTTGTTGTCATGTTGGAGGATAGAGGTTATGGTATGATATTTAGTAAAGGAAAGGCGTTCCTTCATCACATAGCCACAGGACAGGTGAAGTGGGTAGGGTTTTGAGTGAAGAACTTCTACAAATTGGAGGTAGAATATTATGTTGCTTTGAGCACTAAAGCAGAGAAGGTGCAGAGTCGAGACATCGGTGAGTTGTGACACAAGAGATTGGGTCACTTGCATCATGGGACTTTGAAGATATTGCAGAAAATTTCTATAGGTCTTCCCAAGGGTACACTAGAGAAGAGAGACACATGCAAAGGGTGTACATTGGGGAAGTACACCAAAGATTCATTTCATGACAAAGACAGTCGAGCACAAGTGATCCTTGATCGAGTTCACTCAGATGTGTGTAGATCGTTCTTGACAACATCCATGGCCAAGCATGTATTATGTAATATTTGTTGATGATTTCTCTTGTAAGTGTTAGATTTTCTTCACGTAGAAGAAAGATCAAACATTTGCTAAGTTTTGTGAATTTAAAGCAATTCTCGAGAAAGATACAGACAGAAAAGTTAAAGCTCTATGAATTGATAATAGTGGGGAGTATGTGTCAAATGAGTTAAAAAAAATATGTCCATAAGAAGGCATTCGACGGGAGTTGATAACACCTCATAACCCACAACAGAATGGGATGGCTAAAAGGAAGAAAAAAATATTTTGGGAGCAGCACGGGTGATGTTGCATGATCAGGACCTACCATTACACTTGTGGGTTGAAGCATGCAACACAACTGTTTATTTGCAGAAAAAAAGCCCTCATCAAATCCTCCATATGAGTGCACCGGAAGAGGCTTTTTCAGGGAAGAAACCAGACTTGGCATACTTCAAGACCTTTGGTTCATCATCTTACTGCCATGTTACCAAAGATGCACAAAAAAAGATAGAGCCAGCAATTGAGTTAGGCATATTTGTGGGGTACACTGATACACCTCACAACTATCGGGTGTACTTGCCAACCAACAAGATGATAATGGTTCACATAGATGTGAAGTTCGATGAAGAGAAGGCCATGCGATGTTCCCTTGAGAGGGAGATTTAGCTACATGTGGTTGAGGAGATTTTAGCTCCAAAGGAGGAACCTCAGGATGATGTGGAGTAGCCACATGTAGAGGAGTAGGGAGTGGAAACACCCACTCATATAGAGTCTTTTAGAGATGGGAGAAAGTGCACCAGAGACGCTGACAAGTTATTCCATGATGCTAGAGAGAATGTGGGAGCACCCACACCACAACACATGTAGAGGAGGTCACTAGAGAGGTACATTGGCTACATGGCTCTGATGAGCGAGAGTGTAGAGATTGATCCATCCTCTTTTTAGGAATCAGTGCAAATACAAGTTTGGGTTGATTCGATGGTTGACGAGTATGACTCCATTATCAGGTACAGTGTTTTGGAAGTGGTACCAAAACTGGTAGAGAATTCAGTGGTGAGTTCCAGATGGATTTACAAGGCAAAGCAAGCAGGTGATGGTAATGTGGAGAAACACGAGGCCAGGTTTGTGGCCAAAGGGTTCTCTCAAGTGGAGGGGATTAATTACAATGAGACTACGATGAGACTTTTGCTCTTGTAGCAAGGTACTCATCAATCAAATCCATTCCAGCACTGTCAGCATAGATGGGATGGAAGATACATCATATGGATGTAAAGACAACATTCCTCAACGAAATGAATGAGAAGAGGTGTATATTGAGCAGTCTGAAGGATTTGAGACCTTCAAAAGAAGGTCACATGTGTGAAAACTCAAGCGAGCATGGTATGGACTGAAACTAGCACCCTGTGCTTGGTACACTAGGATTGATAGCTATTTCACTGGGTTGGGCTTCACCAAAAGTGAAGTAGATGCAAACCCTTACCATATTGTGGTTGAAGGTAAATTGTTGATTATTGTTTTATATGTCGACAATTTGATTATGACAAGTGATGGTAAGGTAATCAAGTCTTACAAAGAGGATCTTGCAAGAGAGTTTGAAATGAAGGACTTGGGGCTCATACACTACTTTTTGGGGATGGAAGTATGGCAAGGAGATGAGGAACTCTTTGTCTCTTAGGGAAAGTATGCCGACAAGATACTAAAGAAGTTTCACATGGAGAGCAGTAAACCCATGGAGACTCATTTAGCTGGTAACTAGAGGAAGGAGGATGCTACTTTCGGTGAAGTAGTGGAGGCTACTATTTATAGAAATCTTGTGGGTTCACTCATGTATTTGGTGAACACACGACCGAACTTTTGTTATGCACTTAACCAGCTTAGTCAAGTTATGGTTAAGCCAACCAAACTGTATTGGAAGGAAGTCAAACATGTGTTGAGATACCTCAGAGGAAACAGACGGTTTGGTCTTTGATATAGATGGACAGATGGAGTGAAGCTTCAAGGCTTCACCAATGTAGATTAGGCAAGGAGTCCATTCGAAAAGAAGAGTACATCAAGTGAGATCTTCAGTATTGGGTCAACGACTTTTTCTTGGTACAACTAGAAGAAGAAACCAGTTGCACTCAGTTCGATAGAAGTAGAGTACATGGCTACTAGTCAAGCAGCTTGTGAGGCTATCTGGATGAGGAAGATTTGTGTTGGCTTGTTTGGTCAGTGGATGGATCCAACAATGATTTACTATGACAATCATAGTTGTATCAAACTCTTTGAGAATCCAATTTTTCATGATCAGTCTAAGCATATTGATATCTAGCATCACTATCTTCGAGACAGTGTGCAGAGGAGAATCATGTTGTTGGAGTACATTCCCACAGAGGAGCAGGAGGTAGATATTTTGACAAAGGCCTTTTCAAGAGGCAAATTCGAGTTTCACAAAGGCAGAATCAGGGTAAAAGATAATCCCTTTCTTGTTGAGAGGGAGTGTTAAAAATAGCAGCAAGAAATCCTAATTTATTTTGTCCTTGAATTAAGTTAGGAATTAAATCGAAATTCTATTCTCATAGCAACTTGTAATAGTTAATTAAGTAAATTTGACTTATTTGGCTCAATAAATTCGAGTTGGAAGTCTATCTAGAGTCATGTAGAGTGATTCTTAAATTTTAGGGGTCCAGGTTGAGTTGTAATTAATTAATTCAGTCTAACTAAGTTAAATTCAGTTAAACTAGTTCCAACTGTTGGAGGAAATAGTAGGAGGTCTAGTAGTGGGGAGAAGCTTTAGTGGAGCTTCACTACTCCACCAGTTAACTGAAGATTCACTCATAAATAGCTCATGCATGTTAGTTCAAAGGAATACCCAGTTGAGATTAGAGTTCAAGGATAGCGTCTTATCAGTTGTATAATTTTTCAAGTTTTACAGATGGTACGTGCAATCAGTAGAAGGTCTATGATGGATTGCGCAACTGTGGTGAGGGATTTTCCCAATTAAATATGGGCTAAATTCTCTCAGGAATTGTGTAAGGAAGTAGGAGCTTGGCAGGCAGTAGATTTGGCTAAGTGTTGGCTTGAGTTGGTTTGTGAAGTAGAGAGATAGATTGCACTTATGCAAGAATTGTTCAGGTTGAACAAGCATTGTATTTTCTTCTCAGATCTTCTAGTTAATGCAATATAGATAGTGATCCAAACTTAAACAGGAATGCAACAACTTATAGATATAATCATAAACATAGAGATGTGTTAAAATTGGCAACCAGGGCAAAACTTCATGTGGGTCATCTTATTCATGGCTGATAATATTTTTATTAAATTCCTCTCATCGAGAGGTGTAGGATTGATATAAAGATCATCTGATTCCGATAAGTATT
>APFE030150732.1:3835-15449 GCA_000404065.3 Pinus taeda | reverse complement strand
TCTATCATGTTCAATAAAACCATATTTTTAAATATTATCTTTTACCATTTTATGTAAATTAAATTTAACTCAAATAATTATACTTAATATAATTAAGTTAAATATTTAGTAGATAAGTGTTTCAGTCTTTATAAAAGACAGACTTCACCGAAACTAAAGTTCGGTAAAACAAAAATACTAAGCATAGCAATAAAATTTTATAGTTTCTAGTGTAAGAACATATTGAATCTTATTAATTGATAACTCTAAATTATCAAGACAATATTATGATAAGCCTCCTTTATTAAGGAATATTTTTAACAGCTCATGTTGGCACTTTTCCTGATTACAGGTCTCGGTTGAAGACAACTTCGCTTGGCACTTTCCTCCAGTGTTCGAGTGTTTGTGTTGTCCACTCGAGTATCGCCCTCCCTTGGATATTAACAAGTGTCGTAAAAATTACATGCAAAGACCTGTAAAAAATGAATAAAAGCATATGGAAGTATGGAAACAATGCAACCACGTGTAAAAATGAATAAGCTATATAATACAATATAAGTCCTTTTTGAAGAAGCTATATAATACAATATGATACATATATTATATTGAGATACATCTGAACATATGATGTGTCAACCAATAGCATCCCAGCAATCTTTACAAACGTTGCGAAAGTGCAACCTGACATGTAGTGCGTGTTTCGAACGTAGGTGGGGAGGGCAACAGTGCACCGTCCTAACCACCCGGGACAACAACGTGGCACAAAAATGAATATATATATATATATATATATAGTCACTATTAGTTTTCATATTTTTTTTGCGAGTTTCTTAATATCAGGTAAAGGTTTTGACGGTTTTGTAAAATTTTGAACTGTATTTGACGGGCAAATCACCCCATGACGGGAAAGTTGCCAGTCAAATTCCATCCCTGCATGATATAGCTTTGTTATTTAGTGGCCTAACATTCCATATAGAGTAGAGTTTTTAGTGTCTTTTTAGAGTACATGTTTTGTAATAGTAATTTGGGTACAAATATAGCTTAGATGCAGAGTAATGTATTAATTGGGGAGATTTTGGATTCCATCTAAAGTGGTTTTTTAAATGTTTTTCATAATAGGAATGTGACTACCACTCAAAGGAAAATTACAGCCCATAGTTCAATACTAGCACTTAATCATTGTGACTTTCTAGAAGATTACCTATTTTAGGAATCATTTGTCTCAACCACCATTAACCATGAAGTTTTTCTCAATGCTTAAGGCTATTTAGCTTTCTACACTATTTGCAAAACATTAGCAACTATACCTCTTTATGGGCTATTTATTTAAAGCTCCCTTGAATCTTTGCTTAATCACAAGGGAATTTCACAATTCAATGAATGAATATCATTTTCAATATTAAATGGACATTTTTATGTTTCCTTTAACTATTAACAAACATATATTAAACTTTTTGTTAAAAATGAAAGAAAAGGACATTATAGCAACTAAAACTTGCAAGAGATAACTTTATTCAATAAAATCCCTAGAGGGCACAACCATGAGATTGGTTGGTACCCTTTCCTCCTCTGGGCTACATGGGCATATGTGCCTCTAGGAAGTTCCAAGTTCAAGATCAATGAATCACACCAAGATGTGCACTAAAGGTTATGGGGTTTGACTAAGTGGAAAAAACCTCTACGTGAGTATGTCATGTGATTATCAAGGGGTATGTCAATAGACTAGTCGAGCCCATGAGCTATATGTTGAGAAATCTAGGGGAAACTAGATTAGGTGATTTCTTTTTCTTTGATAATTTCTTGTGATGTATTTTTACTTAACTTGATTAAATTCTTCTTTCACTTAATTATTATTAATGTTCTTATCATCAAACAACTAGCAAACTATGAATATCAATGAGACAAGACGACACAAAATGTAGGTTGCAAGCTAGGGCCAAAACCTCTTCCCTTGAGAGGAAAACCCAAGGCAATTATTCTCTTCTTATAGAATGTCTAGACGAAGAATTCCATGACATAAGACCCTTAACAACGACCCCTCCAAGACCAAGTAAACCTTCCTTCTTAATGAGCTTTCCTTACACAACTTACAACAAAAAAATTTGACCTTCCAACAACAACTTCGACCCTAGCAACTTCGACCCCAACAACTTTTTTAGCAACTTCGAACTCCAACAACTTTCCAATTACTTTGACTTCCAACAAATTTCCAACAACTTCATCCTCCAGCAACTTCGACCTCCAGCAACATTCCAACAATTTCATCCTCCAACAACTTTGGCTTCCAGTAAATTTCACTTAGTAGCTTCAGAGTTTCGTTGCACTTAAGAGAGAGAAAGAGACCCAAAAATTTTGACTCTTGCTTTCTTCTTGAACTTCGCTTGCCTTAAGACTTCTTCCTTTTATGATCGAACTTTTTTTTCTTGCTTCTTCATATGTCATGTGTGTGTGTTCCAAATGAGGTTGAATGCCTCTTATATTTAGACTTTCCAAGGGTATGAATTGCTTCCTAGAGGTTGATTTAATCTTTCATGTAGGCCGACTTGTTGCAACTCTTTGACAAGGTCTTGGAGGGTCTTTTATGACTCAAATAAATTTATTTTACATAATACAATATACCTAAAGGGGTCTTACATGTATGACAATGACTCTTTTGACTTCATAATTCTATGACAAACCTATACACTCAATGGCTGCTTGACCTACAAATAAATTTACCTTGAGCATGAAATTCATGCATCAAGAATGAAAATAATAAATTTATTTTTCTCTTTTCATCAAATACATAAAATCATGATTACAATAGTGATCTGAATGGGAAAATTAGTTTTTTTGTGCTAAATTCCTCTTCAGAATATGTAAAAGTGCTTAAGAATTAATGAGGTTAATTGCAAGTTTAAACATGAATCTTTAAGTGTTTTTATGTAAATTGCATGTACAAATTAACATAAAAAAAATGACTAAACTGTAGCATATAATAGACATGAACATCACCAAAACAGTATCACAAAAACACATGATGAAGGAGTTCACCCCGCCTGGGCTACGTCTCCTTGGTCCAACTTCCAATGGCTTGACCCTCTCTATTATGCTCAAAAGTGAGAATACATAAGTTTACAATGCTCAGATAGCTCTGAAACCTGTTCCAATGGCTCCATAATGCCCAAAAATGCCTGTCTAGCCTCTTTTTGCTCCTGATTTGGTAAAAAACTCATCAAGTTATCATATAGGCAAGTTTGGCTACTATTCGCTCTACAAACTCCCCAAATTCCGGAACCATCCTACAAATTCACCCCTAATTCCACTAATCGAGCGTTGGTTTCGTCTAATTTCGAGTGAAATTGTCAGACAAATTAAATGCACTATAAGGCCTTAAATTTGGAATTTTTGGGCCACATGGGAGCCACATGCCTGGGGCTAAGGCCAACGGAACACCCCCACCAGCCGGGCCCCCACTCTGCTCCGTTGTGGTTCCATGGAGTGGCACGCACCCAATGGATGGCCCCCATGGCTATCCCTTTCCCCAAAATGTGCAACATGTTGACTTTAAATAAATGTCGCAACCATAGTTTATTAAGAACTAAACATATGGTGCATTGGCAATTGGTTTGGACTTGGTGTTCAAAGGTCACGAGTTCAACCCTTGCCACTGCTTCCTAGACCTTAAATGAATTTTTGGTGGCCCTCGAGCTGCCACGTGGCATCCTGTGATTGGCCACCAACCATCCAATCAAACTCGTCCAAATCATCACCAATAACAACGTGCCACTTAGCACCACACGATTCATTGGAGGTCAACCAGTCACTTACACAGTCACCTTGCCACGTAGGCATGCCCAGTCAATGCCATGTCAACAATATGGACTACTGACTGGGTTGTCTGCATTTCTTTTTAAATTCGCATGTTTAGGAAAACGAACATAATGTGTTTCTGAGAGCATATAGAGTATGTTTCGTGCGAAACGAGTTGCGCTAGATTCAGGATGATGAGAACTAAATGGCCGTTTAGGTTCCTGATCATTCCTCCCCACTGGAAGCCTTTTAGACCCCAAAATATCACTTTCAATTGTTTAGAAGGTTAGGGTACAGTTCCCTCACCTTTCCAATCTCGATCCATTTGGCCTTGGAAGGATTTGTTCCTTTGACCCCCACACTAAGGTAATCCACATTCCATCGTTTAGAAGACCTTTTTCTTCTGTCAATAATGGTGTCTTGTTGTAGTTCATCAAGGTATCCAAGAGAGAAATATTCAATGGATGGAATTTGAAAATTCTCTCCTTGATATTCAATCAAAGGAGGCTCATACAACCTTAAATTTTCCACATTAACAACAACATAAATTTGCATATATGAATGCAAATCCAACCAGAAGGCATTGTCACCAATCTTTTCCAAAATTCTGAATGGACCATATCGAATTGGTTTCAACTTCTTACCTTCTCCTTGGAGCCTCTCTTTGCTAATGTGAAGCCAAACTTCATCACTGACTTGGAACTTGTGATCTACACGATGCTTGTTGTGCCTTGCTTTGTACTTGCTTTGACTCTTTTCAAGTTTATCTTGAATTGTTTGAGGTACCATTTGGAATTGTTCAATGAACTTCTTGGCTTTTTCCATGTCACCATCAATAGCAACATCCTTCTTACCAAGATGGTACAACAAACTATGATGCAAATGGTAATCAAATTCCCCTACTTGGTTCTCTTGACACAAGCTTAAATGTACATTTTGAAAGTATGCATATTTCTGAACATAAGTTTCATGCAAAACAAAATTATGCTTGAGTTAGTAGTTACACCAACAATAGGCCTAGGAATCATATCATCAACCTTGTTGTATATACCTTTCTTATACCTCCTGACCAAGTGGAATTGCCGTAAGGATCCCATCCATCGAAAGTGCCTTGATTGTTGCAACTTTGTAACTGCACCATTGAAAATTTCTTAATGAAATGAAATGGGCTTACCATGTTGCATAAGGACTCCGCCCATGGCATAGTCACATGAATTAACCTGAAACTCAAATGACTTTTACAAGTCTAGAAGAACAAGTATAAGGGTTGAATTGATCTTTTGTCTCAAAGCATCAAATGCCTCTTGTTGTTTGCCTCCCCACTGGAAGACCTCTTGCACAACTGCCAATGAATGCAAAGGAGCTACAATAGAAGAAAAATCAACAAAATTTCTCCTCCAACATTGGGCTACTCCCAAAAAACCTCTTATCCAAATGACTATCTTGAGCGTTGACCAATCCATAATGGCATCAATCTTGGAGAGGTATAATTTCAGCTCACCTTCTCCAATATTATGTCCCAAGTACATCAAAGAAGTTTTACACAACTCATACTTTGACATCTTCAATAACAAATGTTCTTGACTTACGACATCAAGTACTTTTCTCTCATACATGACATGTTCATAATGAAATTTTCTGAAAATGAAAATGTCATCTAAGTAGACTATCATGTCTAGAAATGACTTCAATACATCTTTCTTCATATGCATGAAAGTAGTAGGAGCATGGAAAAGACCAAAAAGTTAACAATCCATTCAAACAAATCTTGCTTGGCTTTGAATGTTGTCTCCCATATGTCTTCTTCAACAACTCTACTTTGATTATAACCACTCCTTGAGTCCCATTTAAAGAAATGCTTACCATTCTTCTTGGTGAAGGAGATGGTCAGATGATCCTTTTGTTCAACAGCCCTTGGATTTGCTTTGTTATTTATGCACTTTCCCTTCTTGACATCCAATGCATGTCAATGTTAGGAACATGACACTTTTGCTGCAATGGTATTTCATGTTGGATTATCCTCTTGGGAGGAAATTCCTTTGCCTTCTGAAACACCTCATCATCATGGTTAACTACATCAACCAAATCAGTTTTTTCAATTTTGAATTACAACCATCAGCTGCTTCATAATCAACATCAATATTGGGTTTGATCATAAGAAGCACTAAATTCTTGCTTGAATTCACTAGTATTTTCATTTGCCCTGCATTAACTAATGAAAAATTTAGTTTCTTGCGATGAGCTCTCACAATATACTCGACACCATCTTTGAACAAGTGGTAACTTTTTCATGACAATATAAGATTTATTTTCCATCATAGAGGTAAGGACTACCCAAAATAATTCCTAAGATATCAAGTGGTACAACATCTAATTCAACTTCGTCAATGAAGTTTGTTGTGATTGCAAACCAAAGAATACATTTCCTTGTAACCTGTAAGTTTGTGTCCTTGCACATCCAACCTAATGGATATGACTTGTGATGTAGAATGGTTTCAAGATTAAGTTTCTTGACTAAGCCTTCAGATATCAAGTTGGCTTGAGACCCACTATCAAATAGTGTGTCGATTTTGTATGTTTTGCAATAACCCTCACATGAAATAATTCAACCCTTGTTTCTTCATTTGGAGAGCTAGTGTGACAATTTGAAGTACTAGTGCTAGCAATGGATTCTTTTCCTTTTATACCCATGGTTGTAATTTTAGTTTCATCACCCGAATCAGATCCCAAATCCTCTTGAATGATTGTATTTATCTTTTCTTTTCCTTTGTTGTTGAGTTTCTTAGGCCTCATTTCTGGATGAAGCTTCCAACAATGAGCTTCACGTGACCCTCTTTGGAACAATGTTTGCATATGGTTTGCTCTCCTTCATTTTTAATGGATGCATTTTTCTTTCTTTTGAAACCCTTTTCTTTTTCTTTACCCTTAAATGGCTTTTTAATACCATCTTCTGGAGTATTTTTCCCTCTTGCCTCAAGATGAGTGGCTTGCACACACACCTCATCTAGATTATTGGGATTAACATAAGGATAGTATGCCTAAGGTAACTGTGTAAACCCCCTATATACTTCAGCAACATGTCTTTTGATTGCAAATCTACACCTAACATTAGAGACCTTCTTCTAAATTCTTGGGTGTAATCTTGCACATTTTGACCTTTAAGTTGTCGAAAGTTATGCCAATTCATGATGGCTTTTTGCATATATGCTAGAGGGTAAAACTATATTTTAATTGCAGCAATGAAATCAGACCAAGAAATTGAGATCTTACCATGTTTTTTTATCTCTTCTTGTGTCTTGGCTTCCCACCATACTAGTGTTGCACTCTCCAGCCTCAAGGAAGCTAGCTGAATATTTATGTCATCATCTTGAAGGTTTTGAATTCTGCAATAGAACTCCAACTGATGAACCCAATTTTCAAGCTTCTCTGCATTCACTTCACCATTATACATGGGCAGTTCAAATTTAACATCAAGTTTTAACAGGGGTGTTTTACCAATTCATTTTGAGGTATGTTGATGAGTATGAGTAAGGGTTGTATTAGTGGAAGAGGGTGAAGATTCCTGTGAAGATGAAGATGAATATGATGGTGGAGAGGGTGGAGGTTTACCTCCATTTCCATTACCTCCTCCTCGTGAAGAACCTTCTCCTTTTGCAGGCCTGGATATTTCACCCTGCAATCTTGTATTCCTCTCTTCATAGAGGACTTTTACCATCTCTGGCATGTCAAAGAAAGCCTTCCTAAAAACCTTCTCATCTTCTGCCATATTTGCAGGCTCTCCTTTATGTGACATGCTCATTGAAGCTTCAACTACAATTTGAGGTAGAACTGGTGGTGGAGATTGTGGCAACCTTGCACTCCTTCTCCTTGACCCAACTTTAGGACTTTCAACCAGCTTCCCTTCTCCTCTCTTGAGATTCAACCTTGTAAGCATCACATTCACTTGCAAACAGTTAAGTCCTCTTTGCAAAAAGAAAACCAAGAGCTCCAATACCAAACTTGATCTGAATGGGAAAATTAGTTTTTTTGTGCTAAATTCCTCTTCAGAATATGTAAAGTGTCTAAGGATTAATGAGGTTAATTGCAAGTTTAAACATGAATTTTTGAGTGTTTTTATGTAAATTGCATGTACAAATTAACATAAACAAATTGCTGAACAATAGCATATAACAAAAATGAACATCACCAAAACAGTATCACAACAACACATGATGAAGGAGTTCACCTCGCCTGGGCTATGCATCCTTGGTCCAACTCCTAATGGCTTGTCCCTCTCTATTATTATCAAAAGTGTGAATACATCAGTTTAGAATGCTCAGATAGGTTTGAAACCTGTTCCAATGGCTCCAGAATGCCCAAAAATATATGTTTAGACTCTTTCTGCTCCTCATTTGGTCAAAAACTCATTAAGTTATAATCTCCCCAAGTTTGGCTGCTATTCGCTCTACAAACTCCCCAAATTCCGGCACCATCCTACAAATTCACCCCCAATTCTGCTAATTGAGCGTCGATTTTGCCTAATTTCAGGTGAAATTGTCAAACAGATTAAATGCCCTATAAGGCCTTAAATCCGAAAATTTTGGGCCACATGGGGGCCACGTGCCTGGGGCTAAGGCCAAGGACCTGCCCCTACCGGCCGGGCCCCCACTCCGCTTTGTTGTGGTCCCGTGGGGTGGCACATGCCCAAGGGTTGGCCCCCATGGCTGGCCCTTTCCCTAGAATGTGCAACATATTGACTTTAAATAAATATCGCAACCATAGTTTATCAAGAACTAAACGTATGACGCATTGGAAATTGGTTTGGACTTGGTATTTGGAGGTCGCGGGTTAGACCCCCCCGTTGCTGCTCAGACCTTAAATGAATTTTCGGTAGCCCTCGGGCTGCCACATGGCGGCTCTTGCCTGTGATTGACCACCAACCATCCAATCAACACCAATAACAATGTGCCACTTGGCACAACAACATTCACCGGAGGTAAACCAGTCACTTGCACAGTCACCCTGCCAAGTAGGCATGCCCAGTTAGCGCCACGTCAGCAGTACAGACTGGTGACTAGGTTGTCTACATTTTTTTTTAAATTCGCCTATTTAGGAAAACAAAACATGTTTCTAGGAGCATACAAAGTCCGTTTTGTGCGAAACAAGTTGTGTCGGATTCAATATTAAGAGCACTACGCGGTCGTTTAGGTTCCACACTGATCTGACAACTTTGAATTTTGAGCAAATTTTTGAGCACCTGATCAAATAGACAGTATGAAGACCAAACCTAGTTACACATTTCAACAAAATCTAGCCTATACAACCAATTTCCAACTGAAGGAAAAGAAAAATATCCCTAGAGGTTATTAAAACTATGCAAACGCATATCATTTGTCAAAATTTTTATTTGGTAATACAATTAAAAATCAATAATCTTTACAAGCCACTTGGCATAAAAACATAAACCCTATAAAATATTTTCATCAAGACAAAAAAAATATTAACAACACTAATCCATAATTGTTAATTAATAAGAAATTGATATGAAACCTGCATGAGAGGGGTGATTGTCCTAGTAATGTGGATAAGTCCTCATCCATCATTAAGTCACTAAACACCTAAGACAGTGGGCCTCCAACCATCATTACCTTGATTAACATCATCTTATGGCTTCATGCTTTCATATAGAGCAAATGTTAGTCATATAAGCATGCCATTATGACATCGTTGTGGAGGGCAACAAGACCACAATGATGGCATCCTCATCTTTCTCATACAAATTGGATAGGTCTATGTTATGACCTACTGAAAAGGTATCTATAATGTGTAAGAGTAAGAAATGATTAATAAGAAACTCCCTTCTCATAGTGCTGATCAGCAATGCTAGCTCAATTCTCCAAAAGTGGAGACAAATGCACCACATATATTGACACTTTTTGCTATATATATATATATATGACAAAAAATATTACCTAGGGTACTTTTTTAAAAATAGATTCATTTAATTAGCTATTTATTTTAATGAGCAGCCACACACTATAAAACTCAATGGACATGGAGTTTGTTTCCTTAAAGAGATGCTTTCTAGAAATGGGATACTGGTCATAAAATCTAACGGTCTATTCTTACATTAACTTAAGGGACTAGGTGAAGAATGCCTTCTTAATTTAGTGAGTGGTAGTTTATATTCAATAATGGTGTCCTTGGGATAAGGGGCTAACTGAAGAATACTTCTTAATTTCAGTGAGTGGCTTCTAAATCTACTAAATAACGAGGTTTTCCACTTAGATTTGAGTCCCCATATGTGCTCCTTAGTTGATAACAATTTTAATAAACATTTTATTAAATATAACTAAGTAACCAACTCTATTTTGGTTTCTATTTTTCTCAATATCCTATGCTCTCAAATCTCCACCTGATTAAGACCATAATATTTTGTGTTGGTAAGGAATAATTTTTTTATGGTGTTTAAGATTTAGCTGGTAAGGAATATTTTTGATAGTGTTTAAGGTTCAATTATGGATGTGACATTTATTTCTCTATATGATCATGAATATGAGTTGTAGTGAATCTTTGTAGTGGTTTTCATTTTTTTTTCTTTTATTTGATAACATTTTAAGGGTGTTTTTATTTAGAATTACTGGGTTTTTTTTATAGCCTATGTTATCAAAGTATTGTACTTGCACATAGTTCTTATCAATAAATCTTAGATTTGAAGAGCATCACTTGCTTTCACAGATAGTTTTGTAGACCCATGAAATACTTAAGGAGTATGTTTTGGTTTTTGGGAAATACACCCAACCTCATTGTCATTGTTTTGATTTGGTGGTGTACTTTTGCAGATTCCACCCTTACCTTTACTTAAAGTAATGCTAATGGATCCATTGGTCCTCTACATACCAAATATGATAAAACTGAGACTCAATGGTAGTTTTAAACACTTCATACTTAGTTACTAATATGTCACCCTCCCACTTAAGTGTCATTGTGTGGCTTTCCCACCTGGTTTGTTCATAGTCTACCAGTTTCATAAGGGAAAATGAAATATTTCATTCTTCATTTATATTATGGACACTGAAATGCACTTCTAATTGTTGCAGCCAATGATTCAACTTAATATCATCAATCTCACCTTGGTAGGATTTGATGTCTACTTTTTCTTCTACTTTAAATAGAGGTTGTGAAGGAGTGATGCCATTTAAACTTGGTTTTCTCTTCTTGGGTTTGTTTTTTAACTCCTATGGGTCTTCAGTATCTCTCAATTTTTCATTTGATCCAGCTCATTTATTATATCTACCACCCCCCTCAAGAGGTTTGAACCTTTTCACTAGAGCCACCCTGAGGAAGACCATATTGTAAGAGATATTAGGGACTTGTTCTTCTAGTTTGACAAATCTTTTTTGATCCAAGTGGATATTGGTGGCCACCCGCTAATTCGACTTGGATCCCCTCTAAGTGCTTCGTGCAGTTTTTTTCAGCTTCCTTAATTATAGGACAATTTACTATTTTTAGCAGTTTTTCGGGTCCTAAACTTCCGGAGCCATTTTGAGGCCCTAAACGACGTTTTTTTGGAAATCTACCGCCAGCGATTTTTCGTGACTAAAAATCGTCTTTTCCGTCGTAGTCCTCGGAGAGATCTTTCCAACGGGCTATCATGCGCGTCAAACGGAGATAAGACGACCAATTCGCGACCCCGGGAAGTTGATGTACCAACTTACCCAAAAACGGGGCCCACAATTTGGCGTTTCATCTTCCATGGTTAGGTTTTGGAATGTGAAGGGTTTTTCCATTGTTTCTCAACAATAAATAGGCCTTCGAGCCTCATTGTAAGACAGTTCAGAGGCATGTAGCCACACATCTCTTC
>APFE030150730.1:0-10205 GCA_000404065.3 Pinus taeda | reverse complement strand
AGCAAGGAATAGAAGAGATTATATCTCCCTTTGGGATAAGTGGCAAAGTCAAGGTAATCTACATGATGAATCAATACTTCTTGAAACACTGAGACCTTTCAATTAAAGGTAATACCTAGATAGAGAATCTGGAGTTCTACCCATGTGTCTCCAAGTGTTGTTGCTGCAACAAATACCTGCCAAAAATTTTCTTACACCTGAACTTTGGAGCCTACTTGTGATCCTATGGCCTGTCATTCCTTGATTGTTCATAGATTATTCATTGTTGGTTGATGTTTTCTGTATCTCTTAACTATTAAAGTCACTTTCATACACATGCCTAGCTTTTTATGCATTCACAAGTTCATCTCTTTCAAGCAAGATTAGCAATCGATATGCGTGTTAGAAAGTCAAGCACTGCACAATCATTGCTAACAATGCTTGTGCAATCTCTGAGGACAATGATTGCGCAATTCCTAGAGACATGGACTGTGTAGTCCTTGTTGGAATTCAATTCATAATCTCAAGGTAGATAGTTACCTCACTATTGGTTGTGATCATATCATCTCTTACGTGAGTTTTCTTGACTGTCATTTTTGAGCACTTTTACTCTCATTAGCATCATTTTCACTTTTGTTACTGTCACTTTTTCTTGCTTTCACTTCAACAAGTTGCGCCTTTATATCTTATTTTCTATAGCAAGTGTCACTTTCACTCTCTCTATATTTTGCAAGTGTCGCTTTCATGTTTATCTTACTGTTGCAAGTGTTGTATTTTGGTTGGAAAAGTGTTGTATCTAGTCAAAGGCTGTCCATTGTACATTATTGAAAGTAATTTTTGATGCCATTAGAGAAATTTTGAGGTCTAAAATGGGCCTAAAAAAAAAAGTACAACAAAAATCAACTTTTCGAGTAAAAAAGATTAAAGAGTAAAGAAAGAAAAAAACTATTTTTTCAACTTGTATTTTCAAAAAACTATAGTTTTACTCAAATTTAAGAGTGACCACTAGTTTGATATATAATTTAATTCCTCATCCAAGGAGTACCCATGTTTCATACTTTTGATGGACCCTGCTACATAAAAAATCAAAAATACATGAAAAAAATGTGATTGCAATGAATCACATTTTTCATGTATTTCTCATTTCTTGTGTAGTAAGGTGCATCGAAAGTATGCAACATGGGTACTACTTGGATTATCAATTAAATTATGCATAAAATAAGTGCTCCTACTCAAAATTTCAGTAAAATCATAGGGAGATAAGTTGAAAATATGAGTTGAAAATGAGTTTTCTCTTTTTTCCCTCCAAATTTTGATGATGTAATTTATTCTTATTTTATTATTTCCATTATTATTTTATAATATTCCTTAGGAGGCCCATTTTGGACCTCAAAATTTCTCTAATGATTCTCTTGCACTATTGTGTTCTATATGTCATAAAGATATGCATTGGACACATTCCCAAATACTTGAGCATTGTTTTACTAGTGTCGTCACTTGTGTCACAAAATGTATCATAAGTGTCACATGTTGTAAAATCTAATCTATGATTCATTTCAAGAGGAAAATTTGGTACCAATGGGTCATATTTATCATATATACATGTATTAGACTCATTCGAAAAGTTTCGTGCATTGTTGCACTAGTTTCGTTATTATCGTCGCAAAGTCTATCCTAAGTGTCACACTTGGAGGTAAGTGTTGTTATGTCATTGTTTCAATGAGTAAATGTTGATTACAGGTAGAAAATTATTCCTTTTTGAGTTTTTTATCATCTATAAGTGTTCTATCGTGTTCAAGTCATGTTTTAGTCCCATCTCTCTTCTCTCTGGTCCCACACTTAGTCATTTTCTACAACTGGTCCTTCTCCAGTCAACCTCCTCCCAAAATGCCTCCTTGAACCCCACATTGTACAGTCTCAAGACACAAGAAGCATGTCCTTATTCCTAGAGTTATGAAATTCATAGTCACTACCTCCAAAGACTACGCATTATGTAGTCATTGTACTCAAGGATTGCCTCCATGACCTTAGAAACTGCCCAATATTTCCTGTCGACCAGTCTATTGTTGCACATTGCACAATATCAATCATCCATGTGTCTCCCTAAGTCCTTGAAATTTGAAACTACATAATCCACTGACCATCTTTCCTACATAATTTTGCATTGTGCAGTCTAAAGGATCAATCTTGCCTCACTGAGACCCTCAACTATGTAGTCTTACTTCCCAAGATTCCAGTGCTATGCATTGCATGATCACAAGCATAAATACCTCACTCATGGCCTCTAGAAATGTAAACTATGCAATTTTTGAGTTGTCCTCCTTGTCCAATGCTTAGTCCTCGCTAAATCAGTCATTTTCACGAAGCAAGCTAGATTAGGAGATTTAAGACTGATGGTGTCTTGTCATGAGTGATTTTCACTTGCACGTACTATATCTTAACATGATGCGATGATGTTTGGAGAGAAAGAGAAGGGGGCTAGGATAGAAGACACTTGTGAAGTTGGAACCATGAAGAAGTCATCGAGCAAGAAGATGAAGGGAAATTGGGTTACCACAGAAGATAAAATTTCAAGATCACATGAAAACTCCATATCAATCAACCCCTTGGAGGATGAATATTAAACACATGCAAGATCCATACTGAAGATGAAAAGAAAGTAGAAAAAGGAGAAACTTGACAATGCCTCATCATCATGAAGTTCCATGTCATCATTGTCAAGAGTCATATCAAGATACAAATGTGTCATAATGTCTTCCCACATCATGAGTGGAATGTAATTGTATAATTTCCCAAAATGAGAAAATGTAAAATATGTGGAAGACCAAGGGTCCCACATGGAATATGAAGAGCCACTATTCAGTTCTAAAGTCATATAGAAGCTCAAAGGTCATGTAGGAATTTGAAAAGTCATTGTAGAAAGTATAGAGTCATGAGGGAGGTGAAGAATCACATGGAAGGTTGAGAGTCACCTCATTTGTTATAAATACACCCTCATAACTTAAGCAAAGGGACTTTTGGGACTTGAACTTTCACCTTGGATTCTCTAGATTGGCATAGGAGAGAAGATCTTTCTTTGGAGGAGAAAGTGGTGACTTAATGTTCCACTATTGGGGCTAGTGTGGAAAAATTGTAATTGTATATCTTGGGAATTCCACTTAAGATATGAAGCTCGATGAGTAAAAACATTTTATTTCATGTATTGTGAATGTTGTAGGACTACACTTTAGATGTTTGCAGTATATGTTGCATTCATATGTACTAAGGAAACTGAACTATTTCAGTGGATTTGATACTTATCTTGTTGAAGGTGTGTTCTATCTGGTTGTAAGATCATGGTTGTCTTGTCAACTAATTTGGAGGTTATCTAACAATCCTCATATTCTCTTGTGTTCCTCTTTTAGGATAATACTACTAATTTTCTTCTAGAGGCTCACCTTATTTTTCCTTGCCATGAAATTACCTTATATACATTGCAATTGTATGCCTCACATTGTCGACTTAATTTCTTATTTCAAATAATGTTTGTATAAACTCTTATGTTAATAATTGAAGCCAAATAAAATCCTTAAGGATAATAAAAACTGACTATATTTTGAGTTGGGGCTCCTACTCCAAATGGTGTGAGGTCTAATTGGTAATTCACATTAGAGAAACTCCCTGGGTTGATGGATTTCCAGCACCGTCAACACAATAGCAATGGAAGAGTCATAGAATTGTAACCACAATGATGGATTCACAACACTATAAAACAATTGTAGAGTCACAACATTATAACAACATTGGTGGGGTTGTAAAAATGTAGCAACAATGCCATATTCACAACATTGTAACAACAATGGTGGATTTGTAGAATTATAAAAGAAATGAAGCGGTTGCAACATTATAACAACATAGTGGAGTTATGCCACTATAAAAACACTCTAATTTCATCCACTATATTAATTAAAAGCGGTCCATGTAGATTGATTTAGGTAAAAAATGATCCTACATCAATCATTACCACTTATTTTTACAAGAAAGGGGATTTAAAAATAATGAGGTAAAAATAAAGTGTATAAATAAAAGACGTAATCATAATAACAAATTCTTGTTTAAAAGTGGTATATATGTTTTATTATGGAAATTTTAAAACATGCATTAACAAATCTTTGTTGATCAAGTAATAATATTTTGTAAAATATTTTAGTGTACATTTTGTCATTAATAGATTCCACAATTGAAATTAAATTTATGGGTCTAGGCTTCATCATATAAAAAAACAAATCTACATTCAACATATGATAAAAGAACCATATCTACTAATGAGCTATAAAAGATAACTATTTTTTTTGTAAAGTGTTGGGTCCTTCTATAAACACATTTCTTTTAAAGGAAAATTGAACTCTTTACAAATTGGAATATGATAAAGTGGTAGATTTAAATATTTTCCGTCAAAGTTCAAATCCCAACAGGTATCCATCATCGGGACTATATTTTTGAATGTTGATAGTAGAAGAGCTCAATTGCGAGATTTAAGTAGTTATGAGGTGAGTTGTCTTGTTTTAAATCTCGCAATTGAGCTCTTCTACTATCAGCATTCAAAAAATAGTCCTAATGATGGATCCCTGTTGGGATTTGAAACATTGATGGAAAAATGTTTTTTACTGTGGGTTCTTCAGTTACTAAGTTACAAGATATTAACCACAGAGGTCTCAAATCCATATTTAAGTCTTGTCAATTCATATCCATGCATTGTAGTGATATTGATTCATTTCAATGTAATTATTCCACACTTTATAATAGAAAACCTCGTGATAATATAACTTGAATAGCTTCTATAAATACCAACGATTGACTATTGTATTACATCTCTATTACTCTTTCTACAATATTTGATAATGTTTATTAAAAAATATTTTCTATATACATATTAACTAATAAATTGGAAATGTATGTAACATAATTGATCATATTAATAATAACAAAATAACAAAATATAACCTAAAGAGATCTAATGTTGTTTAATTTGTTTCATGCCAGTCACTCACTTGAGCACTTAATCCTCCATGTATTCAACAATATTTTTGGACATTGAACAAATTTGAATTGAATTATCCCATCCTTGTGAGGCAATATTCCTTTTCATTTTAACCCTTGGGCTACACTTGTAGATTTTGTTTTAGTTTTTAATATTTTTCATCTTGTTTCCTAGCCACTTCAATCTTTTCCTTGATCTCATTCCCATAAGAACTGGTGGCTAATATATAACATAGTTGCACCCTTCTATTGAGTGCACCTAGCCAATCGACTCCCCTTGCCCTTAATATACTTAGTCTCAAAATTAAACTCACTGATCATGGCCAACCATCTAGCTTACCTAGCATTTAGTTTTGGTTGATCAACTAAATAAATCAAACCTCCATGATCAGTCATTAGAGTTAATATTATGGCAAGGAGGTAGTTCCTCCACATCTTCAATGCATGGATGATGGTAGCCAACTCTAATTCATGGGTTACATAGTTCTTCTCATGCTAGTTTAACTTTTGAGATTCATAAAAAACTACTTGGCCATCTTGTGTTAAGTCTCCACCAAGTTCCTCTTTCCAGGAATCTATGCAAACCACAAAATCTTTGTCTAGGTTTATTAGTCTTAGCACTAGTGCATTGGTGAGCGGTGGATTTAGTAGATTGAAACTTACAACACATTTAGTTGTCCATTCAAACTTATTCCCCTTATTTTCCAATGCAACGATTGGATAAATAATGTTAAAAAGTTTTTGATGAATTTCCTGTAGTAGACTGCCAGTCCCTTAAAAAATCTAATGTTGATCATTTTCTTCGATGTTCGTCACTCCATGACAGCCTTGAATCTTCTCTAGGTGAACAACTAATCCCTAATTTGAGACAGTGTGCCCCAAGTAATGGATTTTTTATTGGAATAAGTCACATTTACTAAGGTTTGCATAAATGTTGTGATTTCTTAACGATTGTACCACTGCAGCTAGGTGTTCCTCATGCTCCTGGTATTTGAATACACCAGTATTTCCTCCACAAAAGACACTAACAATTTATCTAGGTAAGGGTGGAACATGTTTTTCATTAAGCATATAAAGTTGCAAGTGAAATTTTAATCACAAATGGAATTACCACAAACTCATAATTCCCATACTTGGTTCAAAATCTTGTCTTATGGATGTATTCATCTTTAATGCATGTTGGTACCATTCCATGACCCCTTTTTCCCTCCCAAAACATGATATTTGCCTACCTCTTTTCATCATTTCTCAGATCCCTTGGAAATTGATTAATTAATAGTCTTATAGTTATTAAATTGCATTGAAATTGATTTAAGGGTTTTATGTTAATGAATTAGGAATTTTTGGCAAAAAGACTACAGGAAGTTCCAACATCCTGTAAATGGCTTATTGTTTGACATGTGGCATGACAACCAGGCTAGAGCGAAGGTATGGATGAAAAGCGGAATGTCCAAGCATGGACGAGCACCTATCCCGCAGCAGAATCAACCCTCCTACATGTGCGGTCAACGATGGTCAACTATGGCATGTTGGCGACAAAGGCAACAACAGCACACAGTCCAAATCGATTTAAGTTTGTTTCCTTTTTTTATATCAGCTAGGATAGAAACATTTTCAAAAATCGTGTTTTGGTAAAAGCGGCAACAGCCGCTCATGAATGTACATCCGTTTTCGAGGGATGTGAAACCATATGTAAATATAGTCTGAACCGGTTGTATAAGGTTATCGTTATTGTTGCTTCAAGAACAAAGTTTCAATTTTAATACCAAAGAATTGCATTACAGTCACGATTGCGTTGTTTTGATTTGGTGATCGTTGGATAACAAGCCCAGTATACCAAGAATGCGGACAGGCCCTTCGTACATGGTATACTGTTGTTATTTTATTTCATTTACAGTCAGGGTATTTGGTATTGATATGCGCAGTGATTAAATCGATTTATGTTTATGCTTATATGTTTATGAATGTGCTTGCTTATATGTTTATGCATGTGCTTGAATAGATTATCACTTGGATCGTGAATCATATCCTGTAAGGGATTCGATCCAGTGTTATCTTGTAGAGCACTGTCATGAACTTTATGCTTACGATTTCATCTTGCATGATTGTTAATAAATGTTAATGAATGTTGAGTAGTCACTGAACAGAGGTTTTATGTATGATGTCTCTTTAAGGAGACTAAAATCTTTAATTGCAGTGATACACAACCTTTTGCTTTGTTAAATGAATTGAATCTTGGTAGATAGTGATACATAGGGTGATTTAGTTTGATATTGAATCGAATAATAGCATTGTAATTAGGAATATTAGACTTAGATTAGATCCTTTATGTCTATATATTTTAGGCGCACGCCTCTAAGTCTACACACCCTGGTCGATAATAAATATAGCCTAGTCTAGCACCCTAGATAGGACACTACATTTTGGTGCCGTTGTCGGGGAGGCGTACTTAAACGATTTTAAAAGAAAAAAAAAAATCAATAGACCAAAAATAAACAAAAACATAGTTAAAATCATGTTCATTTATGCCTAGGTTTAGAGATAGTCAGGGTAGATTCATAAAAACCCCCCACCATTCAAAAACTAACCCATCATCATCAGGACCAGAGTCTTTAAAGAATTTAACACCAGCTGAGGAGAACATCATACAAGCATTAGAGGATAAACAAAAATCGGGACAGAGACTTACTCTAATCGAAAGGCAAACTTTGTTAACACATAAATCGCAGAAGAAGGACTTTCCTAGGTCTTCCAGACAAGGAGAAAGTAGCACAGTGACTGAACAATCTTTCCTTAGTCGCCTCTTTGAAACAAGTGACTCTGACACAGAGAAACCTATTAAAATGGCTGAGGAAGGAGATGGATCAGTACCACATCAAGGACATAGAGACGAAGAAGAGTCAACTTTTCCTTTTCCTATACATGAACCACAAGAAGATGATGAGATCAAAATGAAAAACATACCCCCATCAGTCCTACCTAACTTTTATGGTATGGCTTCATAAGATCCAGACTCATTCTTTTTCGAGTTTGACATTGTATGTCAAACATATGGCTATACTGATGATGCCCATAGGCTCAGACTTTTTCCAGCGACATTAAAGGCATCAGCCTTAAGATGGTTCATGAGGCTCGGTGAGCATACTATAACTGATTGGGATGGTATGAGAAGAGTATTTCTAAGGAAATATCAACCCTACTATAGATCCAAAGACTCTAAAGATGACATCTTTAGAATGAGCCAACAAGAGGATGAAACCTTAGAGGAATACTTAGAACAGTTTGTCTACAACTTACAAAAATCTAAACACCGAACTATGCCTCTTGATCTGATCCTCACAATATTCTTGAAAGGTATCTGAGAGGAATACATGGATGACCTTAACTTGATGGGTAAAGGTGACATTTCTGTTTTACCCTTTGAATAAATCGCTGACCTATGCGAAAATTATTCAAGGAGTAAAGCTAAAATGGGAAAAAGAACCCTGTCATCCAAGGTCACAAAGTCTGCTTCAGCAAGTGTCACAAGGGATAAGATAGGGAATCTCTTAGAAGAATTTAAAAAAGATTTGTTAAGCACAATAGGGAACCAAATTGACACTCTAAAAGCTAAAAAGAAACAAGAATCTGAAGATCAGGTAATGGCTATTTTCTGCCCAAAGTGCCAGAAGAAACATGCATTAAAGGACTGTCCACTAGAAAAAATTCAAGTTTGTGCTTTCTGTACTGAACATCATGATATATTTAACTGTCCTAAAGTTAAGGTTTTGCAGAACTGTAATATGGTAGCCAATGCAGAGATGGAAAATGTGTATTACATGGGTGCAAAAAGACCATGGCAACCAAGGCCAGCACCTCAAGGTATGTTCCCAAATCAAAATTTGCAATTTCCTGTAAATGATCAAATGTATGCGTAGAACTCATGGAATGTACCCATGCCATGGCAGCACCAAAACAACCCACATCAACAATGGAGACCATCTCAACAGTACTCTCAATCTTATCATACATATCCTCAACCATACCCACCATATTCATAGCCATATCAACAATACCATCAACCGTATCCATCACATTCTCAACCATATCAGCGGTATCCTCAGCAAGTTGTTTATCCACCTCAACCTACTCAACAAGAACTGCCTGCTCCTCCACCAATAAATCCACCACAACTACAATTTCCAGCTCACTCACAACCTTCTAGACCCACTCAAATTCCTACTCAAACTATCCCAAATCCGAATAATAGAGCAGAGAGGCCAGCCTATAATGTAGAATAGGGAACCCCATATCCCACACTACCCTTGCAAAATATCAACTTGAGGTCTGGTGAGGTACTCCAGAAATATTCTCCAATAACAGATAGGCGAGAAAAAAACATAGAGAATGAAAATGAAATGACAAATCCAAGGAAATCAAACAATGATACCAGAGATAAGCAAATGCAACCATTGCATCCACCTTTTCCAGACCTATTGGTCCAAATCAAACTCCACTGTCTATACCACAGTTTGATGTCTTAGATGAGCTCAAAAATGTCTACATAAAAATTCCGCTATTACAAGCTATAAGAGACATTCCCATATACACTAAAGCCATCAAAGACATGTGCCTCAAGAAGCCTGCTAGAAAAAGGATTGATCCTCAAACCATTCATGTTATAGGACATTTGGCAGGCCTTATGACCAATACCATCTCCATAGAAAAGTATGTTGATCCTGGCATTCCCAAAGTGACCACCATCATTAACAACATACAAATTCCAAACACTTTAATAGATCTTGGGGCCGCAATTAATGTCATGACTCTTGAAACCATGAAAACACTCCAGCTTACAAATTTGCAACATACAACGATTGTTCTCGAACTAGCTGATAGGTCTAAAGTGATTCCTGAAGGGATTTTGGAAGATATAATTGTATCACTGGACTCTTGGGAGTATCCGGTGGACTTTTTAGTTCTCCAACCCAAATCCAATTTAGGAGGGTACCCTATCATTCTTGGTAGACCATGGTTAGCGACTGTTGATGCATTTATAGGATGTCGATCTGGCAACATGATCATCTCGAGAGGGAATGAAAGAAAACAACTCACCCTCTACCCATCGGCACAATCACCAGCAGTAACACATAATTTGTGGCTTGATGATAAATTCAATGATAAAGAAGAAGTACAATCTGTTTTTAGCATTGACCAAATCTATGATT
>APFE030150729.1:0-20976 GCA_000404065.3 Pinus taeda | reverse complement strand
GCTTTAAAAATCGCTCAGGGAGCGACGGAGCGGCCGCTCCCTAAGACGCTCCCAAAATCGGTAGGGAGCGCATAATTTCAGGTAGGGAGCGCGCTCCCGAAAATCGCTCCCGTCCGGGAGCGATTTAGGGAGCGCGCTCCCGAGTCGCTCCCGCCCGGAGCGCGCTTCGGGAGCGGGTTCGAAGGGGGGGGGGGCGCTCCCCCGCAACTATGGTCTAGATTCCTCAATCTTGCATAGTGACCATAGATCTTGGAATGGAGTAGCTTCTTTCTTCCCATAAATACTTCCAGTAAAGTTACCCCACTCCTCGTGCATTTAATACCATTGTAGTCATTTCTCTATCGGACATGACTTCTCCCAGATCTTGTAGTTGATCCCGGATTTTAGATATCCTCATAAAGTATGAGGCTATTCCATCTTCCCTTGATATCTTCAGCTTGTAGAGTTCTTTCCTTAATGAGATGACTTCTCCAGCAGTGCTTATGGAATACAACTCTACCAATTTGTCATAGATTTCTTTTGAAGTTTCAAGTTTGGATACATATGGGATAAGGGGATCCTTAATAGATTCTATGAGAATCCTTTGAGCCCTAACTTCCCCTTTCATATACTTTGCAAGAGCTTGAACATCTTACTTTCTTGGTTTAGTGATAAATCCTTTTACATGTTCCATAACCTCATTTTCAATGAGATTCAGATCTATCATTTTCTTCCATGCAAGATAGTTTGAAGCCCCAACCAATTTGTTACTTTCCTTGAAAGAAGACATTTTTACAGATTCATATACTTACTTGATAGGATGCTCCTTATCCTTGCTTCTTCCTCGATGTTGATGATGATATAGAGAGTAGAAAACTTCTCCTTGATGAAGGTAGTTTTCTTCAAGAGTGATCCTTGATCCCACAAAGAGTGAGATCTCTTTGGATCCTTTGATGAAGATCAATGATGACTTCTTAGTGACGTCTTCAATGGTAAGGACCTTGATTCGTAGATCTCTTCAACTTGGCCTTGTTTTCTTGATGATGATTAGGAGACTTCTTTGTAGACTCCTTTGATCTAGGGTTATAATGCTTTCTTTGTAGATCTTGTCTTAAAGATGATCTTTGCTTTGATGCCTTCTTGGAGATTTGATCCTTGAGTTTCCCTTGATAAGATGCCCTTCCTTGACTTTGTCACCTTAGCTCTGCTACCATGTTGAGAAATCTAGGGCATCGAGATTAGGTGTTTTATCTTAATTAGATAACTGCTTGTGAATGTTCTTTACTTCTTGATTAGGATCTTCTTTTTCTTATGTTATTATAATGTTATTCTTCATTAAACAACTACCAAGCATAAACCATAAAGAGATGAGAGACACTGAATATAGGCTATCTGCAAGGGCCAAAACCTCTCATTCTTGAGAGGAAATCCCGAACAAATTCTTCTTCTTATAGAGATTCTAATTGACGAATACCAAGACGAAGACCCTTCACCTATTTTCCATTCCAAGACCACTGCACAAGTTTCCTTGATGATAGTCAACCTTCTGCTCATTCCTTTGTATGGGCTCCTTTTCCACTTCGACGTCCTTCTGCTTCAAACCTTTGACCTCCTTGAATTAGGTTTGCAATCCTAATTCTAACTTGTACATAAGACCTTTCCTTTGCTTGGGATGGAGTCTCCTACTAGCTTGACTTGGCCTCCCTTATGACTTGAAATTCTTTCAACTCGGCTACCCAAAAGACAAGCATTACAATAATAATTTTATTTTTCTTCTTTTCATCAATTACATATAATCACAATTACATATGTCATTATTAAGACCGAACTTAGTTACACTTTTCAACAATTCATGACTTAAAATTGCTATTGTTGCTTTTCCTGATATTCACTATGTCAAGAGAACTTGTACTTGTCTCAATGCTTTCATTGTTTTAACAAAATGTGCTGAAATGCCTTCCATTTTGTTATAATTAAATGTTTTCATAACAAAGTTATAATTGAAAGCATATTATATTATTTAGGATTTATTGATATAGTGAGTGCTATGCAAATGTAGGTAAAGGAAGATGGAGGAGCATTGATAAAACTACAGAAATATTTTTGTGTAAGAGACTTGTAGATGTGTAGGAGTCCACAAATGTAGTGGGAAAAGGCAAATGAGGTATGTATGGGGACTCATTTGTTGATTCATGATTATAGATGTGCGTTTGTTGAAATTTAGATGGAATATAGATCATGGAATGTATTGAATTTGTTTCTGTGATGTGAGACACCATAGAAAAGGTATAATTGAAGAGCATTGATAAAACTTGTGGATGTGTAGGAGTCCACAATTGTAGTGGGCAAAAGCGAATGAGGTACGTGTGGAGAAATTTACTTATTTATTGGCAAATGTGAAAGAGGTATGCATGAAGGAATAATTGAACTAATTTGTTGTTTCATCATGGTATCATGTATGTTTGTTGAAATCGAGTTCAATACATATCAAGAAAAGTGAAGGACCATTAGTGAAATTACTGAATATGTATCTTATGTGAGGCACCATAGCAAAGGTATAATTGAAAACATATTATATTATTTTTGATATTTATTTATATAACAAGTGTTATGCAAATGTAGGTAAAAGAACATGGAGGAGCATTGATAAAACTTGTGGATGTATAGGATTCCACAATTGTAGTGGGCATAGGCGAACGAGGTATGTGTGGAGAAATTCACTTGTTTATTGGCAAAGGCAAAAGAGGTATGTACGAGGGAACTTACTTGTTTGTTACTAAATTATATGGTTTTGATTTCCATTTTAATTTATCTCATTTATTGATTCATTGTTATAGGATGTGCGTTTGTTCAAATTTAGATGCCATGCAGATTAAGAAAGGTGAAGGGCCATGTGTGAAACTACTGAATATCTATCTGTGATGTGAGACACCATAACAAAGGTATAGCTGAATGCATATTATATTGTTTGGGATTTATTTATATAAATGAATACTATGCAAATGCAGGTATAAAGGAAGACAAAGGAGAATTGATGAAACTACAGAAATATTTTTGTGTGAGAAAGTTACAGATGTGTAGGAGAGTGTAGAGCTAGAAAGCGAGTTCAAGGATATCTTCTCATTCCAATGCAACGATACTCCTTTCTCTCTTCTTGTTAAGGAATTATGATTTTTTATGATTGCATAAAATGTATTTTTGCATAATATTGCTTAGGAAACATTTTGTTTTCAATCATGATATTCTCATAATATATTTGTTTCATGTTTCTTAGAATATTTTGTGTATTAAATATATTATTCATAATATGTTTTTGGTGTGCAGGGTGTCCTTGGTTGGTCATCGATGAATTTTGGAATTACTACTCAGTGTCTCCATCTATTGTTTCTTTTTGTTTGTTTGTTTAGTTTTGTTGTTTTTTTGCTATTGTTGGTTGCATATTTCGTTATTGTTGTGTGCTTTTTTTAAAAATAACTTTTACATGTTTTTTTTTAAGCATGGCCATGCTAATTTGTTATTTGATATTTTGTTTTTCTTATGTGCTCTTTCATCTATTTTTCTTACGTGATATTTTATTTTTCTTATATGATTATTCATCTATTTTTCTTCTTTCTCTGTTTTTTTGGGATTTAGTGGGTTGAGAAGATGAACATGTCTTTACAACCTATATTTGGGTTTGGTTCCAAAAGTGCAGTGGGAAAAGGCAATGTTGTTTGTTACTAAATTATTTGGTTTCATGCTTATTTTGATTGAACCCATTTGTTGTTTCATCATTGTATCATGTATGTTTGTTGAAATTTAGGTATGTATGTTCGTTGCAAAGTCGAATAAGGTATGTATGGAGGAATTTACTTGTTTATGGGGAGAGGCGAAAGAGGTACGTATGGAGGAACTTAGTTGTTTGTTACTAAATTATTTGGTTTAATGCATATTTTAATTGAACTCATTTGTTGTTTCATCATTGTATCATGTATGTTTGTTGAAATTTAGTTCAATACGGATCAAGAAAGGTGAAGGACCATTAATGAATCTACTGAATATGTTTGTGATGTGAGACAACATAACAAAGGTGTTTGTGATGTGAGGTACCATAACAAAGGTATAATTGAATACATATTATATTATTTATGATATTTATTTATATAATAAGTGCTATGCAAATTTAGGTAAATAAACGTGGAGGAGCATTAATACAACTTGTCGATGTGTAGGAGTCCACAAGCATAGTGGGCAAAGGCGAATGAGGTACGTATGGTGAAATTTACTTTTTTAGTCGCAAAGGCGAAAGAACGATGTACGAGGGAACTTAGTTGTTTGTTACTAAATTATTTGGTTTCATACATATTTTAATTGAACTCATTTATCATGTATGTTTGTTGAAATTTAGTTCAATACAGATTAAGAAAAGTGAATGACCATTAGTGAAATTACTAAATATGTATGTGATGTGAGGCACCATAGCAAAGGTATAATTGAAAACATATTATATTATTTTTGATATTTATTTATATAACGAGTGTTATGCAAATGTAGGTAAAAGAACATGGAGGAGCATCGATAAAACTTGTGGATGTGTAGGAGTCCACAATTGTAGTGGGCAAAGGCGAATGAGGTACGTGTGGAGAAATTTACTTGTTTATTGGCAAAGGCGAAAGAGGTATGTATGAAGGAATAATTGAACTCATTTGTTGTTTCATCAACGTATCATGTATGTTTGTTGAAATTTAGTTCAATATAGATCAAGAAAAGTGAAGGACCATTAGTGAAATTACTGAATATGTATCTTATGTGAGGCACCATAGCAAAGGTATAATTGAAAACATATTATATTATTTTTGATATTTATTTATATAACAAGTGTTATGCAAATGTAGGTAAAAGAACATGGAGGAGCATTGATAAAACTTGTGGATGTGTAGGAGTCCACAATTATAGTGGGCAAAGGCGAATGAGGTATGCGTGGAGAAATTTACTTGTTTATTGGCAAAGGCAAAAGAGGTATGTACGAGGAAACTTACTTGTTTGTTACTAAATTATATGGTTTTGATTTCCATTTTAATTTATCTCATTTATTGATTCATTGTTATAGGATGTGCGTTTGTTCAAATTTAGATGCCATGCAGATTAAGAAATTTGAAGGGCCATGGGTGAAACTACTGAATATCTATTTGTGATGTGAGACACCATAACAAAGGTATAGCTGAATGCATATTATATTGTTCGGGATTTATTTATATAAATGAATATTATGCAAATGCAGGTATAAAGGAAGACAAAAGAGAATTGATGAAATTACATAAATATTTTTGTGTGAGAAAGTTACAGATGTGTAGGAGAGTGTAGAGCTAGAAAGCGAGTTCAAGGATATCTTCTCATTCCAATGCAACGATACTCCTTTATCTCTTCTTGTTAAGGAATTATGATTTTTTGTGATTGCATAAGATGTATTTTTGCATAATATTGCTTAGGAAACATTTTGTTTTCAATCATGATATTCTCATAAGATATTTGTTTCATGTTTCTTAGAATATTTTGTGTATTAAATATATTAATCATAATATGTTTTTGGTGTGCAGGGTGTCCTTGGCTGGCCATCGATGAATTTTGGAATTACTACTCAGTGTCTCCATCTATTGTTTCTTTTTGTTTGTTTGTTTAGTTTTGTTGTTTTTTTGCTATTGTTGGTTGCATCTTTCGTTATTGTTGTGTGCTTTTTTTTTAAATAACTTTTACGTGTTCTTTTTTAAACATGGCCATGCTAATTTGTTATTTGATATTTTGTTTTTCTTATGTGCTCTTTCATCTATTTGTGTTACGTGATATTTTATTTTTCTTATATGATTATTCATCTATTTTTCTTCTTTCCCTTTTTTTTTGGGATTTAGTGGGTGGAGAAGATGAACAGGGCTTTAAAACCTATATTTAGGTTTGGTTCCAAAAGTGCAGTGGGAAAAGGTAATGAAGGTATGTATTGAGGAATTTACTTGTTCGCTAGTACATAACTATATGGTTATATGGTTCCATGCTTGTTTTAATTAAACTCATTTGTTGCTTTATAATTATATCATTTGTTTAAATTTAAATGCAATGAAGGTGGAGGCCCATTGATGAAGTGATTGGATATGTTTCTGTGAGAGAGATTTGAGACATTACAGCAAAGGTTGTGGCCATGTCATAGAGGGTAAGTTATCTTTTGGTATAGAGGGTGACTTTTTTTTTTGTCTTTCCACTCCCATGGCTTTTATTTGTTTGCATTTGTGAGCATGGTCTCATAAATGAAGTCAAATATCCGAAATAGTAGTAACAACCTCACCTTAAAATGTGCTTTTGTAGAAGAGGTATTCAATGAAGATAGACAAGATATGTGGACATCTCGCTAGCATGAGAAGATGTGCAAGTCAAACCTCCTTCATATGTGCGTCTTTCAACCTTTCAAGTGGCCAATCTTCAATTGAATGCGTGCAATTATGTGTAAATAGTCCCTTTGCAATGAAAATTATGACGAGAATGATGGAAAATAACATGTTGTAGCTAAATACAGTGCACCAATTGGAAATGACTAAATAGGTAGCCCCATTTGGCATAAACAATGTGCATAGACTTAACATGAAGCCATAGATGTCGTCAATCAGCGTAAACAATGTGCATAAACTATGTACCATGAACCCATCTTTCTCAAACTAGTTGTTTTTCAATTTTGTAGGTAAGGTATGATAGATGTTTTCCTTTTAGACATCTTTAGTCTCCTCAAATAGGTTGATCTTGTTTGTGTAAAAAAGTATTGCATGGGCTCATTGCTGCAAAATCTAGTGGGTCTAGTGAATGGACTCACCGGGAAAGGGCCAAAGTCTATGGCAACAATGAGGAAGGGTTGCCACTATTACCTCAACAAACTTCCTCCAACTATTTAGTGTTTTCAACCACAAAGGAGGCTTCCCTATGCCACCTACAAGGTATTCTAATACTATGGCTCAAGATGACATTTTTTGGAGGTCTCGAGATAGGTAGAGGGCTTGGCAGGGCCTAATTTGACCAAAATATTCAAAGCTAGGGTTCATGCTCTCTAAGGTTAGAGTAATGACCCCTATGCAATAAAACAACACATTATGCACAAATTTGTTTTTAAAATCCTAGTGATTACCCTAGATGTTTAAGAGAGAGAGGGTTTAGGGAAATTTAATTTAGTAGCACAATTATAGACTAGTGCCTTAACCTAAAAGGGAACCAAATTCTCTAATACTCTAGTAGTGTGATGTCACTCTCCAAATGAGCTCAATAAGCCCTCAAGTGTGAGGTAATGTTAAGGAGTGCTCCATACTCCATGAAGTGCCTTAAGGATCATGTGCAAGCCATCAAAAGTGTCCATGACAATATTTCATGCGCAAAAGTGCCCTACATCACCCTTAGAAGAGGAAAATGAGTGACATGACATCAAAATATCTGAAGTGTTGGGGCTCCAAGGTGGTGTACAACCACTCCCTTGTCATCTCAAGGATGACCATCTAGGCTCTAGATCAGGTGATGCATCGTAGTGGCCCATACTTAAAGTTAGGGGCACAACCAATACTTAACACAAAGATCACCATCAAATATCTTACTAGACCAAGTCTCGTATAGGTGTTTCCTCTCTTATGTTTGAAATTGCTAGATGGATAATCCTCTTAGGTGTTTCGATCCCCCAAGGGGAAGTGACAGGCGCCAAGTCAACCCATTAATCCATTGGTGCATGTGTAGATGATGGTAATGGAGTGGGAAAGACTTCAGGGCCAAGGCCATAGCCAAGTGACCAACTAATGGTGGTCCAACATCCTAGGTATATAGATGCAAGGGGGGAATAGTCGTGGAGGCATGAGTTACCGCTTTCCTTGGCTCGCTTTTTTAACACCTCTGGTGTGCCTTTTACTTCTTTATCATAATGTTTTTATATGGGTGTGTAGCTTGGGAGGCCAAGCTTGCATTTGAGAGATTTAAAATTTATTAACTCTTAAGATAAGATGGTTTATTGCTCATCAGGGTTTGGACAATGTAGGGGTTCCTTTTCATGTGTGGGGCATCAAGTGCTCTAGGAATCATGTGATGGCTAATTGGGGGGGATGGACGGGAGGGGGGATAGAGCTTATGCTAAGATTTTTCCCACATGCTAATTTTTATCCCAACCATTTTTGCATTTTTCCTTTACTGTGCCTTTTTTTGCTTTTATCATTCTTTTAGCCACATCAACGTCTAGGGAAATGTTTTCTAGCCCAAACACTAGGATGAGGATGAGAGTGTGCCAATCCCCATGAGCAATGACCACCTGCTCGAAGAATGGATATAGAATAGAGGGAATGATGGAAAGTGGCAAGTATGGAATATCACAGGTATGCTACTTCATGTGAAAATTCCAGAATTGGAACCCCTACTACAGCAAATTGATGTTACTTCTCGTACTTATTAATTCGTACAAGTTATTTACTGTGTTTTACGGTAAATATCAAAGTAAATACCACTGCAGCCTTCACTTAATTAATTATTATACGGAAACAAGAGACTGAGCAAGAAAGAAAATACAACACAATGAACACTGTTATTTTTGGACAAATGTCCCCAGAAAAACCCAATGCGGGAAAACTGGTGCAACAACTCTAAGGAGTTATTATTATTAAGCAGTACCTCTGAATACAACTCTGGATGCCCTTCCAACAATCTAGTTACAGAGAAAAAGACACTGGCATAAAACTTAGTGAGATTACCTCACTTCACTAAGCAAATCCCTCTGATTCACTAACTGAACTGACTATCCCTGGCTACAATTGCACTGACCCTTTGCAGTAACTGTGTGGGCCTGCGTGGAGCTCTGCACTGGGTCTCCCTGCCTCCTAGAGCTCTGTCGTCAACCGTCCCGGCTGATCCGGCAACTCCCTAGCAATTTCGGACTTCTGCTGGAAGGCAGCTCTACCTTTGCGTTGGCTCTTCTGGCTCTGCGTCAAGCACTCCTTGGGCCCTCCTGGCCCAACGTTAGTCCTTCCTGGGTTTGCGCTGCCTCCACTGGTGTTTCTCTGCCTCTCTGCTGAGTATTCAGAGTTTCAGAGAAGATCCTCCAACTCAACTATCCCTGCCCCTCAACTGCAAGAAATATCATCAATCTAATTTTCCTTCTGAGCACTTCTCACTTCAGAAAATCGATTTCTTGATCTCTCTTGGTGTATTTTCCAAATGACCCTCAAGCCCTTTCTTATATCTTCCCATTGGACAACCAAGGGCCTAGATTAACTCATCATCAAAGGCTCAGATCGTTTTGACTTGATCTCCGTATTTTTGTAGAAGTTACACCCACAATTAGATTAATGCCCATTAATATTTTAATTTTCCTAAGTTTAGACTTAGGAACTCCATTAAAAATATTAATTATTTTAATATAATCATCTTTGTGTGGAATTTCCCAAAATTCTTTCTAGGTTCTTTGGAATGCATGTGCCCAAGCCTCCTTGCAAAATTTGAGGCCTATAGCACATCTGATGCTACCCCAAATCAACACTCCCTTTTAACAAGCAATGTGCTCTAGCAATATATTGCTGGTGCATACTGCTTTGACTTTGAAGCATCGTCCTCTACATTGCTGATGTCTGACATGCTTTTCACAAACTACTACGTTGCTACTACAACTATACTGCTGCCTTTGACACTGCCACCGCCATTGCTGCATTTGTACTACAACTCCCTCTCAAATGCTGCATCTGCTATGCTACTAGCATTGCCACCGCTAACACTGCATCTGAACTTTAACTCAGTTGCTGAGAGAAGCAACTGAAAAACATCCAAAATTACTGAACTAATTGTGTTCAGTATGATACCACATGAATGCTGGAATTGACTACTGCTAGTCTTTGCGCAGAGCCTCTGAATCTACTCCGTTGCTGTTGACCTCTGCCTTGTGCCATCTGCACTGTTGCCAACTTTGCTATGCGTTGTTCAGTCTCTCGCGCTCCTAGCAACTGTAACTGTCTCCCCGACACTCCTCGACACCATCCGACACTAGTCCATCTTGCTTTTGCAAAACTGGGCTTCTGTAGAAAGGTCTTGATCCAAGAGGTGGACTCCTCAAGGATCTTGCCCATCTGTAGCTCTTTCGAACTACAACTCCAAATTAGCCCACCTCCCTCCTCGAGGTATCTAGACTGTCATGGCGAACTCCGATTGTTCGATCTTTGCGGCTGCAACCTTAGGATCGTGCTTCTCATCCTTGTCCTTTTTCTTCAAATGACACTGGGATGCATAGTGGCCCATCTTGCCACATCTAAAACCCTTCACCTTGGAGACGTCCTTCTTTCGTCTTCGTTGCCCCAACTGCCCCTTCGATGCAAGTGCTGTATTGTCCTCCTCCTCCTTGGGCTTCAACCCACTGTTGCTGCTGCTTCCGTCAAGTTTGAGCTTGACCAGGTCTCTCCTCAGCTACTCTTGTTTTAGAGTTGCCCACATCTCATCCCAATCAGGTAATGCTGCTCTGCCCAGGATACTCTGGACAAAGACTTGCCACTCATCTGAGACAGAATTGAGGGCTAGTCTAACCAACTCTGAATCCCAAGGTGTATGTCCCGCAACAGACAATTCATCACGAGTCTCCTTCAACTTCGTGAGGAATGGATCCACATGCTCTCCCTTCTACATTTGAGTAGATCTTAGCTTCTGCTCTAAGTACATCTTCCGTTGCTCAGAAGATCCTTGATATAACGTGGCCAAGGAATCTCACATCTCCTTAGCGGTCGCTTTGCTAGCGACATGACACACCACATGATCCTTGACTCCATCTAGGATCATCCTTTTGGCCTTTGGCATCTCAACCTTATACTTTTTTAGCGGATCTTCATTCCCAGGTTCAGTCAACACATTGTCGATGTACGTCTTGAGGGCATTCTCATCTAGAAGTAAAGACATTCTAGCCTTCCAGGTGATGTAGTTGAATGCTTCGTCCAACCTATCCTGATCCCTCAAGCCAGTAGCCATTGGTTGCCATATTTGCCAAAAATGTCAAAAATCCCCTTTGTTTCTCACTGCTACTGCTTAGCCAATGAGAAAACGGTCTTCTCGGCGAGAAGTCTGGAGAGGAAAGGTTAACTGAAGGTGCTTCTCTTCCTTCTTTTGATGTTTTTCAGCCCAATAAATGGCCTGCTGAAAATTTGCGTCCCACCAGCTTTCTCATGTTGAGGCTTCAACGCTGCTCCCTCTGCCCCTGCAAAAATTCGAACTGGAATTCCTTCTCTCCGTCGACTCACTTGGTTAGAGACTACCTCAAAAATCTGCTTTCCCGGCCTAGAACTGCGTCAACCCTCTGGGGTTTCGAACTGTTGTCTCCTGCAACTTTTTCAAACTCCCTCTTTTGCTCAGTGCTAGATGTACTTACTGTCTATGCTCTTCTTGCTTCACTTGCAACTCTGATACCATGTGAAAATTCGACAATTGGGACCCCTACTGCAGCAAACTGATGTTACTTCTCCTACTTGTTAATCCATACAAGTTATTTACTATGTTCTACGCAATGTTTTAGGACTCCGACTCCGACTCCGACTCAGCCGAGGGTCAACTCCGACTCCATATTGACTCGGTCGGGTCGATTTCAAAGACTCGGTCGTTGTAGAAAATTCATTAAATATTTATTTTTTTATAAAAAAACATAATTTTAAAGATTTTCATTTATGTTTCCAAAGTTCAAACGCACAGCATTAGAATATAGATAGAAGACAACATATGATCAAAGTAGGCTCATGAATATATCCATTATATCAAAATGGCACCTAGTGCACTGTCCAATACATACATGATGATGATATAGAGATCAAAACAAAAACGCATAACCAAGGAGGCTAGAAATGGCGTTATCCTCCAAAATAGATTGTAAGTCATCAAGGAACTAATACAAGGGTCCAAGAGTGTTCCTCACTCCAAGAAAGTCCCAAAGTACATGTGTAAATCTTCAAAAGGTGCATCCTCCACCATGATGTCATCTAGGAGAGACCTTATGTCACCCTTTTCAAGCATGTGAGTGACATGGCACCCCTAAGGGTAAGCATTGACATCAAAGAGGGATGTGCTAGCCCTTCTAAGCCATCTCAATGATAACCATCCTCACCTGTGCTTTGGAAGAAGTCACCATCCACCAAAATAGGGTCAAGGCTAGTTAGGGGGCATCTTCAGTCCTTTTGGGCATATCATCAAATTGTCCAACGTCCAAGCTTTTAAGTTTAGTGTTTTAGCATTTGGAGGCTCATCAAGGGGTGTAGCATCACGTGGAATCAACTCAAGGCTGGATGCTCATCTTTGGAGGGCCAAGGTTGGGGCCACAAAGTTAGGTTTGCTTTAAGAAAGGGGCAAAGAACCTATTGGAAGGTTTTGAAGAAGGATGAAGCTATCCCTTAAGGAATATCTACTACATATGTGATACCACCTAAACAAACCTCTCAAGATCAAGAGAGATAAACTTATTTAGGGACAAAAACCAATAAAGTATCATCGTGAAAACCTTGGAGTCCCCCAAAAGCAAAAAAAAAGAAAAAATCGTTGTTTTTTAATTCACGGGCCGTTGTCATCCAACCCGACTGAGTAGGCTCGGACTCAGCCAAGTCGGCCGCGTTATTACCGAGCTAGCCGAACCGGTTCATTGGCCGAGTCGACCCGGTGAGGCCTTGACTTGGACCAAATCGGCCGAATCGGTTCCGAGCCGGCCGAATTTTAAAACATTGGTAAATATCGAAGTAAATGCTACTGCAGCCTTCACTTAATTAATTATTATACAGAAACAAGAGATGGAGCAAGAATGAAAATAAAACACAATAGACACTGCTATTTTTGGACAAATGTCCTCCGAAAAACCCGATGCATGAAAACCAGTGCAGTAGCTCTGAGAGTTTATTATTATTAAGCAGTAGTTTTGAATACAACTATGGATGCCCTTCCGACAATCCAGTTACAGAGAAAAAGACATTGACAAAAAACTTAGTGAGATTACCTCACTTCACCCGACAAATCCCTCTGTTCCGGCAACTGAACTGACTATCCTTGGCTACAACTGTGCTGCCGCTTCGTAGTAACTACATGGAGCTCTCTGAGGCTCTGCTTTATCTCTGAGCTAGGTCTCCTTGCCTCCTGGAGTTCTGATGTCAACCCTCTCGGCTGATTCGATAGCTCCCTGACAATTCTAGACTTCTGCTGGAAGGTAGCTCTGCCTCTGCGCTGGCCCTTCTGGCTCTGTGTCAAGCACTATGGGGGCCCTCCTGGCCCAATGTCAGTCCTTCCTGGGTCTGCGCTGCCTCCACTGATGTTTCTCTGCTTCTCTGTTGAGTATTCAGGGTTTCAGAGAAGATCCTCGAACCCAACTATGCCTACCCCTCAACTACAAGAAATCTCCTCAATCGAATTTTCCTCCTGAGAATTTCTCGCTTCAGAAAATCAATTTCTTGATCTCTCTTGGTGTCTGATGATGTCCCGAGCTCTATGATGATGTCTCGAGCTCTTTCTTTCAATGCTTCTATGATGCCTTGATGCATCCCATTAAGTGAATCATGATAGCCATATCTTACAACATAAAACTTAGGAACTTGAAAAGAACTTAGGTGAGGAAGACTATCTAAATAATGGAGATCTATTACTTCCTCCTTGGATTTATTCTTTTTAGCTTCCTCCACTTCCTCTGTGATGTGGGTTTCTTCTCTTCCTCTTTTGTTATTATCCTTCTTGAGCTTAGGACAATCTCTCCTATAGTGCCCATATTCTTGACACCCATAACATTGTATTTTAGCCATGTTTTTTTTTTTTGAAGACTAAACTTTCCAAATTTTACCTTTCTTTTTGCCATGTAGCATATGCTTGATTTTGCTCACCTATCCCACATCAGATTTGGCCTTCAGTCTAGATTCTTCAATCTTGCACAGTGACCATAGATCTTGGAATGAAGTAGCTTCTTTCTTCCCATAAATACTTGAAGTAAAGTTACCCCACTCCTCCGACAGTGCATTTAATACAGCTGTAGTCATTTCTCTATCGGACAAGACTTCTCCCGAATCTTGTAGTTGACCCCAAATTTCAGATATCCTCATAAAGTATGAGGCTATTCCATCTTCCCTTGATATCTTCAACTTGTAGAGTTCTCTCCTTAATGAGATGACTTCTCCAACAGTTCTTAGGGAATACAACTCTACTAGTTTGTCATAGATTTCTTTTGAAGTTTCATGTTTGGATACATATGGGATAAGGGGATCCTTGATAGATTCTATGAGAATCCTTTGAGCCCTAAATTCCCCTTTCATATACTATGCAAGAACTTGACCATCTTCCTTTCTTGGTTTAGTGATAGATCCTTTGACATGATCCATAACCTCATTTTCAATGAGATTCAGATCTATCATTTTCTTCCATGCAAGATAGTTTGAAGCCCCAACCAATTTGTTGCTTTCCTTGCAAAAAGACATTTTTATAGATTCATATACTTACTTGATATGATGCTCCTTCTCCTTGCTTCTTCCTTGATGTTGATGATGATATAGAGTAGAAAACTTCTCCTTGATGAAGGTAGTTTTCTTCAAGAGTGATCCTTGATCCCACAAAGAGTGAGATCTCTTTGGATCATTTGATGAAGATCAATGATGACTTCTTAGTGACGTGTTTAATGGTAAGGACCTTGATTTGCAGATCTCTTCAACTTGGTCTTGTTTTCTTGATGATGATCAAGAGACTTCTTTTTAGACTCCTTCGATCTAGGGTTCTAATGCTTTCTTTGTAGATCTTGTCTTAAAGACGATCTTTGCTTTGATGCCTTCTTCAAGATTTGATCCTTGAGTTTCCCTTGATAAGATGCCCTTCCTTGACCTTGTCACCTTAGCTCTGATACCATGTTGACAGATCTAGAGCATCGAGATTAGGTGTTTTCTCTTAGTTAGATAACTGCTTGTGAATGCTTTTTACTTCTTGATTAGGATCTTCTTTTTCTTATGTTATTATAATGTTATTCTTCATTAAACAACTACCAAGCATAAACCATAAAGAGATGAGAGACACAAAATATAGGTTATTTGCTAGGGCCAAAACCTCTCACTCTTGAGAGGAAAATCCGAACAAATTATTCTTCTTATAGAGATTCTAATTGACGAATACCAAGACCAAGACCCTTGACCTATTTTCCATTACAAGACCAAGACACAAGTTCCCTTGATGATAATCAACCTTCTGCTCATTCCTTTGTTTGGGCTCCTCTTCCACTTCGACCTCCTTCTGCTTCAAACCTTCGACCTCCTTGAATTAGGTTTGCAATCCTAATTCTAACTTGTACATAAGACCTTTTCTTATGCCTTTCCTTCGCTTCGGATGGAGTCTCCTACTAGCTTGACTCAACCTCCCTTTTGACTTGAACTTCTTTCAACTCGGCTGCCCAAAAGGACTGCTGGTCTTCTCGGCTCCTTTTGTTGCAATTGACCTTTTGCTACCCCACATGTGTAGAGGAAATTAACCCAAAAACAGACCTGAAATGAGCTTGGTTTATGCCTTCCTTCCTTCGCTTGATAACGGACTTCCTTGAGTGAGCTTCGCACCTCTTGCTGCAGACTTGATAATTACTGAAATTCTCTGCCTGAAATGATGCTGAGCTGCCCTATAAATAGTTGTTGGAGCCTATAATAAGCTGACTTGAAGAGGGTGAATTGACATGACTCTTTGGTGAAGATATTGTTATTCTTCATGAAGTTGACTTTAAGGAGAGGTGTTGTGCTTGTCTTGGAGGGCTTTCATACTTAATTTAATGACTCACAAAATGTAACATGCCCAAGAAGGGTCCTTCATACATGACATTGACTCAATTTGTCTTTTATGACTAGATGACAAAACCTAGAGGCTGACAATGGGAGCCATTACTAAAAATAGAATTCCTTGCCCATGAAACCCATGAGACAAGCATTACAATAATAATTTTATTTTTCTTCTTTTCATCAATTACATAAAATCACAATTACATGTCATTATTAAGACCGAACCTAGTTACACTTTTCAACAATTCATGACTTCAAATTGTTATTGTTGCTTTTCATGATATTCACTATGTCAAGAGAACTTGTACTTGTCTCAATGTTTTCATTGTTTTAACAAAATGTGCTGAATTGCCGTCCATTTTGTTATAATTAAATGTTTTCATAACAAAGTTATAATTGAATGCGTATCATATTATTTAGGATTTATTGATATAGTGAGTGCTATGCAAAAGCAAAGGAAGATGGAGGAGCATTGATAAAACTATAGAAATATTTTTGTGTGAGAGACTTGCAGATGTGTATGAGTCCACAAGTGTAATGAGAAAAAGGCAAATGAGGTATGTATGGGGACTCATATATTGATTCATGATTATATGATGTGTGTTTGTTGAAATTTAGATGCAATACTGATCAAGAAATGTATTGAATTCGTCTCTGTGATGTGAGGCACCATAGCAAAGGTATATTTGAATGCATATTATATTATTTCAGATTTATTTATATAATGAATGTTATGCAAGTGTAGGTAAAGAAAGTTGGAGGAGCATTGATGAAACTATAGAAATATTTTTGTGAGAGAGACTTGCAAATGTGTAGGAGAGTGTACAATTAGAAAGTGAGTTGAGGGGTATCTTCTTAGTTCAATATAATGATTCTCCTTTCTTGTTGAAGAATTATGTTTTTTGGTAATTGCATAAGATGTACTTTTGCATAATATTGCTCAAAAATAATTTTGTTTTCATTTATGATATTCTCATAATATATTGAAGTGTTTATTATTTTGATTTCTATTTGGTACATTGAGTGGGAAATTAAGATAGGTTTTAACAACCCATGATTCCATAGGTGTAGTGGATAAATGTTTATTTGGATTTCTATTTGGTACATTGAGTGGGAAATTAGGGTAGGTTCTAACAACCCATGATTCCATAAATGTAGTGGGTAAAGGTGAATGTTGTGGCAAATGTATAGTCCCATATGTGTTTTTATTTAAATTTATTATTTGAGTGATTTTACATTATTAGCCATCTGTTTAATTATTGAATGCAATGCAATGTAGGTAAAGGAATGTGGGGGTCACTAATGAAAATATCGAAATATTTTCATGAGAGAGACATTGTAGTAGAGTGTTGAGGCAAAAGTGGAGGTCAGTTTTCTTTTGGTGTGAAAGTCATGTATGATATGCCATCTAATATTTTTTGTTATGAATACTATAATTTTCTCCCCCCTTACTTATTTGTTTCATATTTCTCATAATATTTCATGTGTATTTAATATATTTTAGAATATTTTAATTTTCTTAAGTTTAGATTTAGGAACTCCATTAAAAATATATAATTATTTTAATATAATCATCTCTGGGTGGAATTTCCCAAAACGCTTTCTGGGTTCTTTGGGATGCATGTGCCTAAGCCTCCTTGCAAAATCTTATGCCTAGAGCACATTCGATGCTACCCCAAATCAACACTCAATTTTAGCGAGGAATGTGCTCTAACAATATACCACTGCTTCATACTGCTCTGACTCTGAAGCATTGTCCTCTACACTGCTGATGTCTGACATGTTGTCCAACAACTACTCCGCTGCTGCTACAACTGTATTGCTGCCTTTGACACTGCCACCGCCACCGCCATTGCTACATCTGTACTACAACTCCCTCTCAAATGTTGCATCTGCTATGTTGCTAGCACTGCCACTGCTAACACTGCATCTGTACTGCAACTCAGTTGCTGAGAGAAGCAACTGAAAAACATCCAAAATTATTGAACTAATTGTGTTCAGTATGATACCACATGAATGTTGCAACTAACTGCTACTAGTCTCTGGGCTAACACTCTGAATCTATGTAGAAATTTCTCATTTCCCACCTCGGTTTTCAGTTTCACCTTATTTCTCCCAGTTTCACCTTATTTCTCCCATATAGTTAAATTCCCTTTCCCATATCCATACATTCAACAACTGAAAAAATAATTTTTTGCTGAAAACACAAATTCTGAAAATTTTACAGAATGCTAGAAAATGCAGAAATAAAAAATCAGCAGGTACAAACAGTCATTTAATACATTTTAACACAATGATTTTTGGTCAATGTGACCCTGGAAAAACCCCCTACAACTTTTAGGGAAAACCAGTTCGAGAGCTCTTCTTCATTTCTGAAAATGCCTTTTTACAGTGAGAAATATTCAGCAAAAAATCAGCAAGCAAATTTACAACTTATCTTTTTTTCTGTGCCTCATAGCAAACTAGAAATTACAGCAAACAGGACACTAATAAATGTTGTACGGCCTCCTTGATTTTCGTGCCCACTTTCAGCCTTAAATGCTGTTGTATGGCCTGCATTAAATGCGTTGTATGGACTGCAATAAATGCGCTGTACGAACCTCGATTTGCGTGCAAAAAAAAACAAAAAACTACTTTTCAATTTCTGTGCAAACCAGCTGTACAGATTTCTAGAAAATCGTGCCAAAATCAGCCTTTCACTGTGTGCTGAATCAGCAGTACAAATCTGCTCAACTGCTACCTTGGAATGTGTGCCAAGCTGCTGTCCCTTTCTCCTCCTTGTCCAGAAATCTCCTTTGCTCTTGCTCTCTTGCTCTCCTTCTCTCAATCTGCTCATGAAAGAATGAATGACCTTTTGCCTCTTTTTCCGCTTTTAATCTAATCCTAAGTGACTTTTGGGTAACCTCTAAATCCAATGGGTGAAATAGATTGAGATCTAGGGCTGAGATTAAATGCTCATTTAAATCTCACTTTTTATTTTTTTAACTCACCCCACTTAGTCATTTATTTCCAAAGTCACTTTTCCTTTCTAATTTTACATTAACTTTATTAAAGTCACTTTAAAATTAGACTTTAGTAACTTTATCACTTAAAGTCACTTTTAAATTAGATTTAACTTTATAAAAATTATAAAGTTACTTTAGGAGAAAAATTAAATTCTTTTGAACACTTTTCCCTAGGCCAAAGATCAAAGCCTTAGGGATCCACCTGTCCTTCGGTACCAAATTTCAACACTCCCTCTTACCGAGGAAGGTGTTCCTCACCACACCCATCTTGTCTCTGAAGTAGACATACTTGCCCCGTGGTAAGGCTTTAGTAAGAATATCTGCAACCTGCTCATTAGTGGGAATGTACTCAAGCTTCACAGCTCCCTTTTGAACATGGTCTCTGATGAAATGATATTTGATCCCGATATGCTTTGACCTGTCATGAAATACTGGATTCTCCGTGAGTTTAATGCAACTTTGATTATCACAGTAAATCACTGAAGGTCTCAACAATTGACCAAATAAGCCAAACAACATCTTGTGAAGCCAGATGGCTTCACAACTAGCTAGACTGGCTGCCATATGCTCTGCTTTCGCTGAACTCAATGCTATTGACTGCTGCTTCCGGCTGAACCATGACACTACTGCTGAACCCAACCCAAAACAACACCATGAAGTGCTCTTCCTATTAGAAGCACAACCTGCCCAATCAGAATCATTATAACCTGCCAATCTCACTCTATCCCCCTGCCTGTAGTCCAGACCATAATCCACTGTCCCCTGCAAGTACCGCAAAATGTGTTTTGCAACCACCCAGTGAACCTTCCTAGGCTCACACATAAACTGACTCATCGTGTTGACTGCAAAACAGATATCTGGTCTAGTGTTGACCAAATACATCAAGGAACCAATTAGCTGCTTGTACAATGTGGGATCCACCAACTCGGAATCCGAAGCATGAAGCTTCTTCCAGTTGGTGATCATCGGTGTCGACATGGGTCTATAATCCTCCATGTGGAATCTGCTAAGGATGTCCACAATATACTTCCCCTGCCCCAGGAAGAAATGCCCTTCCTCCTGCCACACCTCCAAACCCAAAAAGTAATGCATCAAGCCAATGTCCTTCATCTCAAACTCCGTTGCAAGATCTCTCTTGCAGTGCTCTATGAGTCTCTCTGCACCTGTAATGACCAAGTCATCCACATACAACACCAGAATGAGAGGCTCCTCACCTATCACAATAAAGTAAAGGTTTGGATCTGCCTCACTTTTTGTGAAACCCATCCCCTGCAAATAAGTATCTATCCTGGAGTACCAAGCTCTGGGAGCTTGCTTCAGGCCATAAGGGGCCTTCTTCAGTCTGCACACATGGGACTCCTTCCCATGCACCTCAAAGCCCTGTGGCTGCTCAATGTACACCTCTCCTGTATGAAGCCATTGAGAAATGCGGTCTTCACATCCATCTGGTGGATCTTCCAACCCATCTCTGCTGCTATCGATATAATGGAGCGAATCGAAGTATATCGAGCAACGGGAGCGAAGGTCTCCTCATAATCAACTCCCTCTACCTGGGAGAACCCTCTAGCCACAAACCTCGCTTTGAATTTCTCATTGCTGCCATCTGCAGCATGCTTTACCTTGTAAAGCCATCTAGAAGTAACCACGGACTTGCCCTCAGGCCTCGGCACCACCTCCCAAACATCATTCTTCATGATAGAAGAATACTCCTCCTGCATGGCCTCTCTCCAGACCTGCTGGCTAGCTGCCTCTTCATAGCTAGAAGGCTCAGAGTCATGGATGCTGGTAGCCATTGCCATATAGCTACAAAATCTCTCAGGTGGTCTACTCTCTCTGACCGGCCTCTTAGGCTCAGCAACAGATGTGGCATCTCTCAAGGTGTCTTGAAGCCACTTGGGCTTCCTCTTTCCTGAGCATGCTTCTCCCATAGGAGAATGAAACTCCTCCTCCTCATCACCATCAGTAGCCTGAACTCCTGACTGTCTGTCTGCTGTCCTCCTGCCTGCACCTGAACCCGTAGAAGCTGAGGTACCGTGTGAACTGTCCATCAGTGGATTCCCTAGTGAACTGCTCGGAGCACCACCCCTCTGGCTCGGTGAGTCACTACTCACTGATGGACCTGACATCCTCATAGATGTACCTCTTGATCCTCTTGATCCTCCTGATCCCTGCCCACTGGATCCCTGCGACTGACTCAACTGCTGCTGAGGGTCTGGCTGATC
>APFE030150727.1:154781-177004 GCA_000404065.3 Pinus taeda | reverse complement strand
TGTTAATTCAGGAATGATGGGTGGCACGACTTCTGTTGAAGTCGTTGTTGAACTACTAGGTTGATCATTATCCTTGTTTTTCAACATCTGTGGATTCCTGTAATCTTTACTCCTTGTCGTTATTAGAGCATCATTCAGTTACTTCGAGACTGACAACATTAGCACTTGGGATGGGGAAGCATTTTCGCTAGCAACCAGATTTGTTCCTGGGTTTGGAAACGGATCAGTCAATACAACCGAGGTTTTTGAACTTTTGAACGATTTTATAATTTCTTCTTTATATGGATAGTCTCATGTCCAGTGATCCTCGTCACATATATGACATGGGGTTTTTGGTTTCACATTCCCAGAAGAATTTGCAGAACATTTTCTAGGAGATGAGTATCTCTGGTTTTTCTTCTTCCCTTGTTTTCTCTTCTTGCCTCCTGGATGTTTGGTTTCTTTGCCTTTGTTTGTTGACACGACATTTACTTCCGAGGCTAGAAGTTCCTCATTTTCATCTTGATTTGAAACTGTGTAGACCTTTTTCGATGTGGCCTTCACGGTTTTAGTGCTTGCCGTACCTATCACACCATCACCGGCATGAGAGTTTTTGTTTGATTTAGGAGGCGGAGGAACGAAGAATTATGGTCTAGGAGTGTCAGGGATTTTATCGTAGAGCGTGCCAGACTGAGTATAGATCATGTCTAGATATTGTGCACGAGCAATAACTTGCTCTTCAGTGACGACTTCTCCCTTTTCGACATCTTCTGTAATAGCGGGTAACAACGACTTAATAAACCATTCAACTAATAGCTGATCAAGAACATATGTTTTTACCATTCTACGATGACGCCGCCACTCATGAATGTGATCAGATAGGTGAGTGGCTGTCGTTGGTTTGAAATTGGTAAGCATCTTAGTTCCTGTTTCGTACCTGATAGGTAACTGAAAATGGATTAAAAAGGTTGTGGCCAGGGTACTGAAGTTATCAAATGAAGCTCTAGGTAGTTCGATATACCACTTTGTTGCTGGACCAGTTAACGTGCGCTGAAAGAGGCGAAGCTGAATTGAATCATCATTGAGAGTGTTTGATGAACACCATAGATGAAAGGTCATCACATGATTCGCTGGGAGGTGACCTGTAATAAGATACAATATAATACATTATTTTGACAACATTTTTATATGATCTAGCAGAGGCGGGCATTCCCATGCTCAGCTTTATAAATTCATTTTCATGTACATAGGACAAACAACCGTCTATGTGGCAGACTGATGATATGGACACATCATCATTTGATTTGGATGATCATTTGTTTGACAATGATGTACATTTGATGTCTTTATATTCTTGAATATATCACAGCCCGGATGTATGAAACTAGATCCGGGGTCTTCAAAACTCGTTCAATCTTCACTCAGAGTACAAGTCGATCCATGTGAAAATTTTTTTGGAGTCGAACATGGAAAGGCATCGCCTGATTACCAGCCAATGATGTAAACTGTTAACAGGTGCAAGAGGAATCACCAATAATGAAAATGACCCTCAAGGTACTAGAGTACAATTCACGTGGTGTGAAAAGGGACTTGGCGTCGAACACCACGTAAAATATCTCGGTCGAAGGCCATTGATGTAAACCTGTCACTGAAAGTGAGAGACTTGCCACTGAGGCATGCAAGCTTCAAAGTACTGAAAGGGTTGTTCCTAAGTCAACTTCTTGGATAATGAGCTGATGTGGACAAGAAGCGACCCGTTGCAGGAGGGCCTTAATGAATCCCACATCAATGACATAGAACGAAGCAAATGATTTTGGAGGTGAAAAAAAAATGACGATACAGGGTTCAGGGTGGTGGTCATGAAGGAATGAAGCATGAATGTATTGTAGTGGGTGAGACACAAGTGAATTGTCTGAATGACTTCTCTTGAACATATCGACGACACTGACGATGGATTGGTAGCGTTAACCCCAGAGATGGATGGTGTGACAGACCAATGGTGATGACTAGTGAATGGAACAACCCAACCCGGCATGGATGTGGAAGGAAAGTGTCATGTTCAAGAGAAACTTGCTACCAATAAAGTTTCTTCAAGTTTTCTTCCCAATTTTCCCCAGTCATTGCTGACAGTACCTCTTTATTTTTGTCAAGCTTGAGGAGGATAACATATGCTTGTTCTATAACCTGCCCTTCAGGTGAACCTGTCGCTATATTTTAGTGAGCCTAGCAACAGTGAAACTCATTCTCATCCATTTGGATGAGTTTGTCACTATTCGGTTTTAACGAGTTTAACGACAAAGATAACTCGGTCTCTTTCAATTTCAGAGAGTCTGAAAGAAATGAAAAGAAGAATCCAAAGATTCTTTTTCGTTGTATAATACCTTAAGTCCAAAAAAGCGTAAAATAATACAAAAGGGATGAATTTTCGATAATTTTAATGAGCCGAACAAGACAAGCACTCGATCTTTTTGTGTAATAATCCCTCAGGTCCAAAAATATTAAAATCTAGAGGAGGGATAGCACTTCCGATGCCTTTAACGAGCCAGAGAGGCCAATTGCTCGGCAATCTTTTCATATTTTACCAGTCAGGTGAAATGAGCTTAAAGAAGACTCGTTTTCGAGGAACGAGTGATGGTTTGGGTAGCAGCTGATTCCAGGTAAGATTTGGAATTTTCCAATCATGGCAGTGTCACAAGGATGGCTAGCAGAATCACTCTTTGCAGATGTTCCTCAAAGGGGTAAACAATCATATGGGGGTGAATGATCAGCTAAAACTGGAGTGGAGGTGATGGCAAGAACACGACCAAGGCTCAAAAGTTGGCGATAAGGCATTCACAATGGTTATTTACCAGTTCATTTTTTAATGAGCTTAAACGTTGGGGGAAACATTTGCTGATGACTTATGTTTATATTTTAACAAGCTTGAACTATGCGCTTAAACTGCTCGTGGAGAGTTTATTTTTTAACGAGGTTGAACTCTGAGACAACATTGCTCGCCAGTCGTATGATAAGAATGTCTCATTCGAGATGCTATTTTTAAGTGGCTTACATCTATTCAAGCTTTGCCACGGATTCTTTCTTTATGCAAGTTAGGAAACAACTAGCCTTATGGGTTTAAAGGGTTAGAGGTCCTACAAATTTAAAAAATAAATAGCCGCTCTTCACTTGCATGTGGAAAGGTTTGCATGCCCCCAGGTATAGAGAAGTAGAGATTCCAGGTTACCCTTCAATTTGCAGACAAAACATTTGTTCTATTGGGAAAGGCCTACCTTCTAACGGAGGTATCTTATCCAGTCTAATCCCATTTTCCTATATGGACGGGTATCAGAATAGTCATATATCCTTCACCGAAACCTAGCCTATACCCAAAGCTTTCCTGCTGAAGTAGACCAGGGTGCATGCCCCCTAGGTTTCAGCCACATCTTCCTGAATCACTCGCGCTCATCAGGTGGATGGACTGGAGACCGATGAGACATTTCTTGCGTGAAAAGACCATTTAGGGATGGCATTTGACTATTTGCAATGTGTGATCTAGGGAATGACATTTGGTCCATGAGCTTGACCATTCTACCTTTGTGCGGAAAACACATTACTCTAAAGAGTGAGGAGACGATGACTCCCATGCAATAAATATAGTCACGTCCAAGGAGTAGATTATAATCTAATGGTCCTTGAACTACCATAATGTTCATGTGAACAATTTTCCTTCTCAAAGTAATTGGCACATTTGGAAGGATCCCTAAAGGTCGACTAGTTCTGTTGTCAAAGCCTGTTAGATTTCTCATTTCAGGAAAAAGCGATGGCGAACCAAGCACTTTCCAAGTAGTGAGGAAAGGATACTCACAGAAGCCCCTTCATCAATGATGGTACCAACCATGACCATTCTGTAAGCTTGTACAATGATTATGAATGGTACACTGGCTGGTAAACGGGGTCTGCCTACTAGATTCCAGTCGAAGGAAACAACTAGGTTACTTGGTGGTGGGACTGAATAGACGGCTGGATATGACTCCGATGAACTTCCTTCCTACGAAAGGAACTGGAGGACTGCCCCCGAGCTCATCGGAGTCTGTGTTGATGAAAAGAATTTGAACGGTGTCGTTCTCTTTCTCTTCAGTGATGGTATCATTCGAAGATGAACACTCTAAAGGCAAGACTGGGTCAATTGCCGTATCAACCCTTTGACTTTCATCTGGTATGGATTCAGAGGGTTAATTTTCAATGATAGATGCTTCAGCTGACCACAATGATGGTCTAGCCATATTTTCAACCGGTGGAGGACTTGGCAAGAGTTTTTATATCTAGGAGGAAGTCGTAGCGGTGAAACCGGACGATCATCCAAAACTCTTTTAGCCTTATCAAGGAAGGGACAACGGTGGATGGCGTGATTGCCTTCACACAACTTACAAGGAAGTTTAGGATTCCTTCTTTGTCCATGTGCTTCACTTTCACTGGTTGATCATGAGCATTCAACATGATCGCCAGAGGTTGATGCTACCAGATTGTGCAAACGAGGAGACGCGTCCCTCAAGATCCGAGGGATGCAGGGACAATCTTGGTGATAGTGGTGTCCATTGCAAATGACACAAGGAGATTTAGGTTTTGATTGTGCGGTGTGAGGATTTTTTCTAGACAATACTTGGTTGCTCCCTTTCGATTTTGGTTCCTTTTTCTCTTTCTGCTTCTTCTTCTTCTCAATTACTTGATTTTTAGCTTTATCGGCTTTATCAAGCAAAGAGGAAGGAGGAGAAGGAGAATCAGATGAAGTAGAAGGTTGGGAGGCAACCCTAGTGTCGTCTAGTTGCTGAATAGACTGTTCAGGAATTACAAGATTCTAAACAACAGAGGTAGAGAAGAGCCAGACAGGAAAACCAATTGTTAATCCTGGAAGTGTTAAAGTGGCCATATGGGGTGGACCAACATCTCCCCAAGAGGAGAAGGGACTAGCATTTCCTCCAAGGGGAAATCCTTGGTTGTTAGACTCCATTTTCTCAACCTGAAGATCAACGGGGGGAATTTGTGATGTTATTCCAATTTAAAATAAATTTTTAGACGCTTTGACACAACTTGTTTTTTCAATTTTAAAGAGTTGAGAAAAAACAAAAGATGACTCTAGTCGCCTTCAATTTTTATTGAGCTTGAAGTGAAAAGTGCTCAGAGGACCTTTTCCTTTAAGGAGTTTGAAAAGGAGCAAAATGGACTTCTCTGGAGATCTAGGCAGAGAGGATTACCAAACCAATCGCAAAACCGCATAATACTTTTTATGGTACGGCAGTCAATCTTCTCGAATGTTGTGTTCGGTGCATTGTGATTGATAGGGCGGCAGACATGGCTTCCTAAGGATAAAGGATGCAGCCTATTATGGTCTCCCAATATATACTCGACGATACGTGGGAGCACAAGTCTGTATTGGCACTTGCTGTCTCAGAGTGGAGGAATCAGCCAACCAACACTGAAAGCAACAGTAACCAGGCTTTACGACGCCGGAATACGTCTCTAGCCTAGACCTCTAGATGTTGTGCGTTAAGTTCCAAAGCATTGTTAGATTTATTGAATTTATTTTAAGTTGATCTTGCTTATCAGTTTGCCTTTAAAGTTCACCACATGATGTATATGTAATTCCTAAAATGCAGTCTAAGATGATAAAAAAACGTTTGATCTTCTTTCAGCAATGAAAATCCTAGCTACTAAAGGGAAGAAAGTCAAGAATATTTTCTTCTTAGAGCACAGAGCACACGCTAAATGCACAGTCCTAAATCAAGACAAGAAATAAAAATGCAAATGCACATGCATGTATTTGTTTTCTGCTCTCTTAATGTGTGAATGTCGTTAAAAAAGCTATGTGCAACACTAAATTACTTTTAAAGCGACAATACTCAAACAAAATTATTTTTCAAAGCGAAGTGAAAGCAAGAGAGGCACTCTACGATTTTGAAATGGAAATTGTTTTTCGAAACTTTAAAACCACTAATTCAAATCCTATGCAATAGTAACTGTATAATCGATTATCCAGAACAATGGGATTGCTTTCTAAAACAAAAAATGACAGCTACGACACTTTTAGATTTAGAGACGACAGTTCGACTATGCTACTTTTTATAAAAGAGAACTAAAAACGATGCACAATACATAAAAACATTTATAGTTCTTTGCACTAAGGAGGCAGAATAATGAAGGAGAAGGGGGTTTTCATAGAAGCACACAGACTACAGACAAAAAAACTCTTGAATAAGACTGAAAACAGTGAGAAAAATCCATAGCCAGAGGGTAAAGCTAACCCTCCTTGACCATCACACCTGTTACACAGTGAACTCAATATGCAGTGCACCTACTGCACTCGGGAAGTGTGATGCATACAGACTGCCTTGAAGGCAGGGTGTGATGGTAGCAGTGTGAGACTTTGAATGAGATTTCACTCACAGTTTTCAATCTAGTTTAGGTGTTTAGGCCGAACAAGTAAAGATCAGTGTATGTAAAACAAAGGGGTGATCTAAGAGGTTACTAGAGCCACCACTTAGGGCAATTAGATTGCTTGTAGATCTATTGTTTAATTCATAAATAAAACACGGAGATAGACTGAAGTAGCATTGATCTACTTTGGATTTGTATGACAAATGCAGTTTGAAGGCTAGTTGGCTTGACTTCAGGCTCCGTCTGTAAGTTTATAAAAGAAACAAGGATAGATATGCTAATAAGTAATCTAGTCGCTCCCCAGCAGAGTCACCAGTTTGTTATTTGGGAATAGTGTCCACTCGGATGCTGCTATTCCCACTAAGATGGGTGGCTATCTTAGAAACAAACAATCAAAGTCTACTGTTCTTTTCTTTTATGAAAATAGACGAGAGGAGGACCAAGAATACCAACCTGAGTCTTGCGCTTGATTTCCTCTCCTTCTTGATAGAGCTTCGTTGCTTCTTCTTGTCTGCCCAGCTTCAAAAGAACCTGTGGAATCACAGGAACATATTACTATGCAAGAAACAAGGATCTAAATTCATAAATAATACAGGATTAGATGTGTATTAACCATATACATGCATATATAAACAAGTACATAAGAATATGGAAGGAAACAAGAATAGCTTTATTCAAATGAAAAGTAGCAAGAAGATTACAACCATGTGCTCTAACCGAGCATCATCCTCCAGCTAAGAAGCGCTTCTTCACCTCAAGCAAATCTAGATCATCCAACACTGTGAATGTACACCAGAATACCAACAGCACTTCTCTATAAGATACAAAATTCCAGCCTCCAGATCTCTGTGATGAGGGATCCATATATAGATGATTACATATAGGTGAGTCATCTTTTGGGATCTTGATTAGTGTCTTCTCTCTGATAGTTCCTGCTTCCACTTGGAGAATGATGATCTCTTACTCATCCCTGGTCGAAAATGGAGTGGCAAGTGTCAGAGGGGAAGCTTCTGGAAGATTCCATGATCTTCCACCTCGCATTTTTGTCCCTGCCATTTGTCCATTCCCGACCATCACACCCTACAGAGGAGAAAATAGGTATGCATTGCACCTTGTACATTGGGAAAGTGATATGCATCGCACCCTCTACATTGAGTTTCAGTATGGTCTAGTTTTGACCATTTATGAGCAGTTTTTAGTGGAGAACTTCTGGGAGATGATGTAATCAGTTGAGCTTGTTCCTTTAGGCAGTGAAGCAACACTTTTAGGGACTTAGGAGCCCTCAGTTTATTGACATTAATGATTGGTGTTGAAGTGCCCAAAAATGTCTATAACACTAGGGCTATTACATTTCCAATGTAGGCTTAACACAACACATTTTTTCCTACATGCAAATGTATATGATTCTAAATGAATGCTAACATAAGTCTTTCACACATATACATCCTATTCCAAAAGAAACTTAAGCTAATAGTTATGATATCATAAAAGTAATCACATATAAGTTTTCTAAATAAACATAGCTCAATAGTTCTAGCCATACAAAGAACATATGTCTATATCACAATGACCATTCTTTGTGCATGCAAGATATTATCATAATAAACCTTCTTTAATGTACACAACACATATTCCCTCCTCTAGAATTCTACCATCATTAGGTGTTACCTTCTTGTAAGCAATTACATACTTCTTCTTCAAAAGGAAGTCAATATAACCTTGTTTATGTATCCTTCTACATGCAAGTTTATCATGCTTTAGTTCCAAGAAATTACCATAAATAACCAACATTTATGCATAAATCATAAGCAAAATTAACAAGGTTAACTTAACATTTTATGCACCTAAATCAAGAAATTAACATAATTTATCTACCCTGACAACATTTTGGAGAGACTATTATTTCCAAACAAATTAACATAATAAGTTTCTTTATATACACTCAAAAAATATATTTTCTATATCACAATAACTACACTTTGTGCATGCAAACACATGTTTTTCTATTAACACAATCACCCTTACTTCAATGCACACAATCTTTTCATGAAACATGAATACGTTCCTATTATTATATATAGAAGATTCATATGCATATTTTATAAAAAAAAACCTTTATTTTCATCTATTCATGCAAAAATTCATATGCACTCTTTATGCACTCAAATCTTTGCATTTTTAAAATAAACAAGAAGGGTAATCTAAGCATACAAATTCAAGAAAATGATACCAATAACATTAATCTAATTAAATTTTTTCTTTTCTTTTTCATCACCCATAAAAATCATGAATTACCCTCTTTAATCTATTTTCATTTTTAAGAAAATAACTTGGATTTCTTATCATTTCATACATCAAATCGTACAAAATCCCTTTTTAAAAAAAGAGCATGCTTCCTATCTTTTCTTATATATATATATATATATATATATATATATATATATATATATAAGACAAACAAGGTTAATTGTTGTAGATATATAAAATTTATCCACATACAATAGGATATTTTCTTTTACTAAGAAAATTAGCATGAGTTTTGTGTAAGCACAAAATTTCACAGCATCTTCCTTCAAATAGAAACATTAAACTAACTTTTAATCTACCTAATGAAATTTAACTGAGATAACACAACTTATCTTCCATTCCTATGACATCTAATTAATTGAGTTAATCTTCTTTCCTCATTAGATTGAGGACGAAAGGAAAGGACTACAGAACGTGACTAAAATGATTGATTAATTAGAAAAAATATATTATTGATTCTAATTTTGGTGTTTTACGTTAGAAGAGAAGATTTGCCTTTACCATAAATACTTCGTGTAAAGTCATAGAATAAAGTCCAAGCCTTAATTCCAATTATAAGGAAAGAAATAATGAGATATTGTTTTATCTACAAGTACTATATTCTAGATTATGAAAGCCATCATGTCAATAATGAAGACGTGAAAGCGAGAAAGTAAGATCACAAGCTCCAAGGTAAGGGATGTCTTTTATCTCACCTCATAGAAAGGGAAAGTACCTTTGAGTCTTGTGGGGAGCTCTATTGCAGTCTTAGTTGGTCATAGTAGTTTTTCATGTGACCTCTTCTAGAATGATTCCTCATTCTCTCATCCAAATAATAATTTAAAACCACGAACAATACCATGTTGTCATGGATAGAAGACAATTGAAGTTCACATGGAATGCAACAAAAGTTCACAAGGAATGTAGGAGCAGGGGTTTTACTATTCAGATGTTTACAAAACTACCAATGCACATAACGCCACCGCAATGAATTTATTTTCCAAAACATCGTGGAGTTCCCCCTTCGTCCCTTCCTTCATCTAGTCATTCCCATATTCATTTCAGTTTTAAGAATGAAAAATTTGTTTGCAACAAATTCTTGGATAGTTACACCTATAATACTTTAGTATTATTAATGCCACATAGGTTGGTTGTGGATATAACATACTATCTCCCTTGAAGTAAACACCATTTGTGGTGTTTATCATTAACTTTTACTTATGATATAATGATCTAAACAACTAAAAGAGAAACATTTCCCTTTAAAATGAAGTATTTTATTTTTAGGCAATATCAGTAAGCCAAAAAATTAATAATGTTTATCAATAGTCATAAGCATTTACAATTGCAAAAATATGCAAGTTCAAATTTCCATCACATTTCCATTATTCAAATTCATAAAATACAAAAATAAATATCTATATCAACCTACGATTACTTACCAATGACTCTTGAAAGTAATGGTCACTTTTATGAAAGTTTTCTAAGAATGTTTTGACAACTCATCCACACTCCATGGAAAACACCTTGTAATATATGACTAGAAAATCCAACATAATCATATTAGTCACAACATTTTCAATCAAATGAAATAATTTTAACTATCAATCAATTATGTAATGTCAAGTTATATTTCATTCACAATACTTCTACAACTACTTATAGAACACCAAGACTCTAGTCATCAAAATGATAAATCACTGCACCAAGTGCGCACTATCTTAGCTCCCACTAAATACATCCACAAAGTACTTCTAAAAGTACTCAAATATCACCTAACTCTATAATCATTGAAATGATAAATAAATGTACTGACTTCATACTATCCTAGCCCCTACCAAGACATTCAAAAGATTAGTAATACAATCAAGGAACTCCACTACCAATAATTCCTTACCGAGCACTAGGCTCCTTTCCTGTCAAGATGTACATAACATGTTTACACAATTATATATAAAATTATTTTTTAACAAAAAACATAATTAATTAGTTAATTTTTTCTGCTAAGAGAACCACAGTGGAAAAATAATTCTCCTCCCAACCAATGAGAACTGGTTTCCACAACCAAATTGACTAATTTTCACATCTAAACATTTTTTTGACAGAGACCATACTATTTTTATTCTGGAATTCCACTCACAAACTAGCTCAAGAATTCCAGTGACCACAAAGGGTCCAATATAGGATTCCTCTTCGAAATGCCTTGCATATTCCTCTGACAACGTCTTGAGTACGAGGAATTTTGGGCCTCCTCCAACATGCTCCAAATCAACAAAGTTGCCTTAGTGTTTTTCCCCTCTTCACCATCTTAGCCAACTCTTTTTCCTTACTAGTATCATTTATCTCTAAGGAGAGGAGGTTCATGTAGGCAAGTGCCATCAATCCCTCCAAGAAGGAAACCATGCGCACACACACACACACACACACACATGCATACAATTTAGCACGTGGGCAGTATTCGGAAAGTGGTAAGTGATATCTCGTGCGCCCTAAAGGCTGAAAATGGTATTTATAAAATTCACACGATTAAACTTAGTGTGCGACACATAGCATGAGAAAACCACTTTTATCACGTGCACTTGGTGTGATATTGGTTGTGCAAGAATCTACGTGAGATTGCATGATAGCCATTGAATTGGACGGGTCACATCGACGGTGGAGATCGTCTGGCTTAGTTGGTGAGCGGACGACGCGATATCCGTTGGATTGAGCGGGATATATCGAAGGTGGTGATTATGCTATTTGAAATTCTTCTAATATATATGTGGGCCCATAACCCATAGGTCCATGTGTGAATTGTGTAAAGATGCAGCTTTGCACAATTACCGAGATTATCCCTAGCCGTCGGGATTATACCGTAGCATATGCGTGTTAAACAGTTAATGTAACAGTTACTTCCGATGGTTGAGTTTGAGGGAGCGACTAAACTTAGGTAGATATGCTAAGTTTAACTGGAGTTAGGTGCAGTTCACCAAATTTGGTGGAGTATCCCTAGGGGATATTGGTTAAATGCACTCTAGGAGCAGTTTTTAAAGACAGAGAGGGATAGAGTGAAACAAGAGGCTAGCTAGGCTAGTTGGAGCCTTCTAAAGCCAATGGAATAGTCCAGAGACAATGAGGAAATCATCTTCATAAAGATTTTCATCCAAGGAGATTTTGGAGCTTAGGGCCAGTAAGGGTTGGAGGTAGTTGTAGGAGCTACCAGTACTCATTCTCTAAACCAATAGTCACTCTTGACTATAATGAGCCTTCTAAATCCATTGCAGGGATTTGTAGAAGCATTTGGAGACTTCTAAAGGTCGAGATGCTACAGGGGAGTTTCAGGAAGCCTGGTGCCAATCGCGGAGGAAGGCCTAGTTTATGGATGTAGTGCTCATTTTGAGTAATGTTCAGTCTATTTTCAGTGTGTGATATGTGTTGGAGACATTAGATGAAGTTTAAGTGACAGTTAAATAGTTCTGAAGGAGTTATTGCCATCAAGAAGCTCAGGGTAGCTCAGAGCACTGATTGAAGGAATCAAGTCTAAGGGAGCTTAGATCTGTTTGCAGAGTGATGACAACCATGACAGGGTTATAGATGGTATAATAAGCCCATTGGTTTAGTTCAGTAACCTTTGAAATTAAGTGTGAAACTTGTAAAATAAACTTTACCATAATCCTAAAGAGTCAAGTGAAGATGACAAAAGCTCAAGGAGATGTAGCCCATGATATTTGGGTGGACTCCTAGATTAAAATTGTTGTTATATGTGGTTGTTTATTTGCTGTGGAGTACTAAAGAAGGTGTGTTTTTGATGATTATTTCAGCATATTTTCATTAGAACTTACAAGCCTTTGTGCATCATGAACTTAGAAAATGATAAAGAATTGTAATAAAACATGTGAGATTAATATGCAAGACGAAAATGATGAAAATTGTCATTTCCTTATGCAGGAAGGAGGAAAAACGAGAAGTTGTCGTTCCAAAAGAAAGGACAAGGACGGGTTAACTATTGTCCCTTTGATGGGAGACTGTATGCAAACAAGGCAAAGCAAATCAAAGCGAATCAGCTTGGGAAAGGAAGTGGAGATATCAGCTCGGCACAAGAAAGAAAAGAAATGACTGAGGACTAACAGTTTAGCAAATCCCTCAGGATCCTTGATCTTGAGGGATCGTTGTTTTATCTATTTCTGCACTTAGATATATCCACCGTTATCTTTATAAAAGGGGCAACATTGTTAGCTCGGAAGAGGAGAGTTAGATATTGTTATGCTTTTATGTAATTTCTTTTAAGATCAAAACTTTGATCATCGAGTCTCGCTAAGAACTGCTCTACTGTAATTTTACTTGATGCATTAATACAAACTTGGTTATTATTTCATCTTTGAGTCTGGAATAACTTCAAGCGGTGTACCCCTGGAGGCTAAGGGCCCGGCCCTGGAGGACACTTGCTCTTGTACCATTACGCTTGGTTTTTGCATAGTTTTCTTATCGATGTTATTTGGTAATCTGATGTGTTTTATAAATTTACATCACATGCTCTGTTATGTTTAATTTATTAAGGTTTCTAAAGACAGAACTATTGTATTGACTCTGCATCATATTACTATTTTTTTAGGTGTTGATATAATACTGCTAGTCTTTACAGAATACTGTTGTTGTTCCATTACAGAGCCTTTGTGTTGTGCACTTGTTCATTAACATTATGGAATTCATCTTGGAAGTTATGTTCCTTGCGATTGTTGGATTTATGAACAATGTTGTTCTATTTCGAAATGCAGTCGTGTTCTTTCTAACTGAGGTGATAACTGGATCATATTACTATTTAAGTGTGCTATGTGTATGTATGGTTTTCAAGTGTTGTTCCATAATTTATCAGTAATCAGTGTTGTTCCATTTGTGTGTGTTATTCAATCTGCCCCTAAGAGTGAAGGATTGCCATTTGATTCCTGTAGATTACGATTAACGCATTTGATCTGGTAGACTAAGATGTTACTGTTTGTTAGACTTAGTATATAAAAACTATTAAAACTATTCCTATCAAAGCCATTCCCTCTCAACCTAGGAATACCCTCCTAGATATCCCATAAGGTTATTGTCATATATTCGACCCAATGGCTCAAAACCAGCCGAACACTCAAACCTCTACATTACAATACCCCATAGTGGATTCTGCAGCAAATGTGCCTATGAAAGCAATCCCTCTTCAACATATCCCTACATTCCATGGTCTTACATCAGAAGACCCAGATGCATTTTATTTGAATTTGATGTAGTGTGTAGGGGATATGATTACACCACCAACCCCCAGAAACTGAAACTATTTCCCTCTACACTAAAAGGGGCTGCTTTAAGATGGTTTATGGGATTAAGTGGCGAGGTTATAAATAACTGAGATCAATTGAAAGAATCTTTTCTAAAGAAATATCAGGACTATTGCAGGTCTAGAGAACTGAATGATTAATATTCCAGATGATAGCTAGACCAAACGAAACATTATAGGAGTATGTGGAACGTTTCCAGTATAATCTACAAATATCTCCTTATGCATCACTGCCTTTACTTGATAATGTTTTAAAAACAGCATTAATAAGGGGCATGAAGGAACAATGGATTGAAAAATTAAACATTATGGGAAAAGGAGATATTTATCAAGAAAGTTTTGATGACATTATTGATTTATGTATCAGGAACTCGAGAGGCAACACAAGAGTAAAACCAGCAGAACATGATTGGTTTGTAAGAGATAATAAAATTTCGACAGAAGGAGTAACGCGTGTAGAAATTGGAATTTTATTGGAAAATTTTAAAACTGATATACTAGGGACACTAACTACACAACTTGATATTCAGGCCAAACAGAAGCAAATGGAGGTAGAACAGAATTTGGCAATCTTCTGTCCCTAATGCAGGAAAAAGCATAGCCATAAGGAGTGTCCAATGGATGCAGTCCAAACATGCACCATCTGCACAAAAGATCACCTTACGAAGAGTTGTCCCCCACTTCCTAGATTGAAAGAAGTATATAAGGAAGCAAAAGAAGAGCCAGAATCGGTGTATTTTCTCAACTAGCGTCGTCAGTGGTAGCCGCGACAATCTGGTATGTTTCCAGACCCAACTTCTTCTTTTCAGCCTCCGCAGTATAATGCTCAACAACATAATATGTGGCAAAGTCAATTCCAACCCCCATTTCCAAACTGGTCATGACAGTTGTTTCCTTCCTCAAACCCGTGGCTGAATCAGGCAAGCCAATCTGGTTGGCCGAATCTTCCTTACAACCCACCATATTGGCAAAGTAATGCATACCCACCACAATGGACTCCCCCTACTTCACAAAGTCCAGCCTGGCAGACAAACTGGCAGAGACCAATGCATCAGCCAGTAGGAACCATTATGCTCCCTCAACCTACACTGCTAGCCTTACAACAAAATCCCAATATAATCTGAGATCGCAACTCCTAGCCCAACCCAACCCAAATCCAAATAACAGACCGGTCCAATCTCTCCAAATCATAGAAACACCAGAAGTAGGAGCCGATCTGAGGGAGTGTAATGATCTTCAGTTAAGATCTGGGCGTATTATTGAAACCGAGGGAGATAAGACAGTTCAGGTTGAAAATCAGTTAACCAGAGAACATTTGTCACAATAATAGGATGTGAATAAACAACAAACTCATAATCAAGCAACCACATCCTCTCCCTCATTCCCAGAACGATTAGTCATACCTCGACCTATACAATATCCCGATTTTGAAATTCTGGGAGAATTACAAAATTTGTACATAAAAATTCCATTCCTGCAAGCCATTCAAGACATCCCGATATATGAAAAAACTATCAAAGAATTGTGCATAAAGAAACCAAGGAGGAATATAACAAATAATCCAAGAGTCCAAGTAGTCGGCACTCTATCTGACTTATTATCAGAAAACAAAACACCCATTAAATATGAAGACCTAGGAAACCCAATAGTGACTGTCCAAATTTATGGTCAGACCTTGTCCAATGCCTTAGTTGATCTAGGAGCTGCAATCAATATCTTAACAACCACTACTTGCTAAAAGCTAGGCATTACATTTGTAGAACCCACCTCTACCTTGCTAGAATTCGCTGACCGATCTGTGGTTAGGCCAGAGGGCACACTGCATGATGTCATGGTCTCTGTTGACTCCTGGGAATATCCAACCGATTTTCTGATAATAAATCCCAAAACTTGACTTGATGGACATCCATTGATTTTAGGTAGACCTTGGCTCGCCACTGCCGATGCCTATATTGGCTGTCGGCAAGGAAATATGATCATAACCAGAGGAAAAGATATCAAGAACTTAGTTCTATATCCTCCAGCGCAACCAAGTGTCACAATAGTCAAAACTAATAGGCACCCTGTATCATACCTTACTGATAACATTAGATCTCCATTAATTATACAAGAGGCACTTAATTTCAAAGACCAAACAGAAGATGATGCCATTAATAATTTCATTAGTCAAACTGAACTTACATCCCGCACACAATTTCATATGATAAAAGTAGCATTTGATAATGAATTAGAAGAAGATCCTCTGAAAGATACACATGATCATACAATACCTGTCACTTCTGTTGCAAATAGTAAAATTGTGGAAATTGAACCAGGAAAAACCTTAAACATTAATTCCAACCTCACACTCGAACAAGAAATGAAGCTCATCCATGTGTTAAGGAAATATAAAGAAGCATTTGCATGGGACTACCCTGATATGAAAGGAATTGACCCCTAGTTATGTACACACCAAATTTACATAGAAAAAGATGCGTGACCTGTTCGACAGCCTCAGAGGAGACTAAATCCTCATCTAAAAGATGTGGTAAAAGCCGAACTTAAAAACCTTTTAGATGTCAATTTTATCTACCCTATCTCTGATAGTAAATGGGTCTCTCCACTTGTGGTGGTACCAAAATAGAATGGGAAATGGAGAATCTGTGTGGACTACAGAGAGCTAAATAAAGCAACACAAAAAGACCACTTCCCTCTCCCATTCATCGACCAAGTATTAGACACTTTGGCAGGAAAGAAATTATTTTCTTTCCTGGATGGCTTCAGTGGATACAATTAGATTCAGATTACCCTTGAAGACCAAGACAAAACTACTTTTACTTGTCCTTGGGGAACATTTGCCTACCGAGTTTTACCTTTTGGCTTATGCAATGCTCCTACCACATTCCAAAGGGCTATCCTTAGCATTTTTGCAGACTTAATAAATGAAGGAATTGAATTATATATGGATGAATTTACACCATACGGAGATGATTTTGATCCAACACTAGATACACTAGAAAATGTCCTACAACGCTGCATTGCTACCAGGCTTTGTTTAAGCCATGAAAAATGTTATATGATGATGACGGAAGGACTTATCCTAGGACACTATATTTCAGTAGCTGGCATTCAGGTAGACCCAGCCAAAATCCAAATACTTTTGCTTATTTCCACTCCTACCACTCAAACAGAGGTACGCAGTTTTCTTGGATTTTCTGGTTATTATAGGAGGTTTATAGAACATTATTCGCATATTGCTGCACCTCTGTATGCACTAACTGGTAACGTTGATTTTATTTGGATAGAAAAATGTGAATGTGATTTCAAGGATCTGAAGAAGCTCGTATCCATAGCTCCAGTCCTTCAAGGACCAAATTGGAATTTGCCATTCCAGATATCATCCGATGCCTCAGATACAACCATTAGAGCGGTCCTTGGGCAGGAAGAGGATAAAAAACCATATGCAATTTATTACATCAACAAAAATTTATCCCCTGTTGAACTAAACTACACTATTACTGAAAAAGAATTTCTAGCTATAATACATGCTATCAATAAGTTGAGACATTACATTACTGGATATCCTATTATCTTGTACACATATCATTATACCATAAAATATTTAGCAAACAAGCCTATCACAAATGGCAGAATAACGAGATGGCTGATTTTATTGCATGAATTTGATATTACAATCAAGGATCGACCTGGAAAAGAAAATCCTGTAGTAGATTTTCTTTCAAGAATGCCAAAGCCAATTGATGCAGTAGCAGTTGAAGATCAATTTCTAGATGAACATCTGTTTCCTGTGGCTATTCAAACACCTTGGTATGCTGATGTTGCCAATTACCTAGCAGTAGGTAAACTACCAAATCATCTAACCCCTAATGAGAAGAAACAAATTATTCAGCGGAGTACTCGATTTTCTTGGATTGGGGGCTATTTGTTCCACATAGGGGCATACATGCATATCAGGAGATGCGTTCGAGAAGATGAAATCTTGGACATTCTAAAATCCTGCCATGACAGACCATGTGATGGACATTTCGCCGATCGCAGAACTGGACATAAAGTACTGCAAATAGGGTATTATTGGCCCACGATTTTCAAAGATGCAAAGAAATTTGTCCAAGCCTGTGATAGTTGCTAGAGAGTAGGACGCCCTAGTCAGTCTGATGAGATGCCTCTAAAACTATAGCTAGTCATTGAACCATTCGAGCGATGGGCTCTTGATTTTGTTGGACCAATTAACCCATCATCAAACTCGAAAACGTATATTTTGGCGGCAACAGAATATGTCACCAAGTGGGTTGAAGTAGAGGAATTGCCAAGAGCTACAGAGGACTCTATCATACAGTTCCTATTCCATCTATTTGTACGTTATGGCCTTCCAAGAGAGATAATTACAGACGGTGGACCACAGTTTGCTAGGAACAGAATAACTGCAACACTCAACAACTATCATGTCCACCATAAAATCACTACTCCATACCACCCACAGGCAAATGGGCAGGTAGAAAGCAACAATAAAATAATAGAAGCAATCCTAACGAAAACCATTGCGTCACATAGATGTGATTAGGCTGCCAAACTACCTGAAGCACTGTGGGCTTACAAAACAACATGGAGAAGTACCACTGGTTACTCACCTTATCAATTAGTGTTCAGTAAACAACCCATTTTCCCCATAGAATTCGAAATCCAAACATTACGGACAACACAGGAAGTTGGCTTAGATCTAACTGAGGCACATATTAATCGATTACAGTAGATCAATGAGCTGGACAAAATTAGGCTCTCTGCACTTCAAAACACTGCTTTGATCCAACATCAGTGAGCTAAATGGCATGATGCTCTCATAAAAAATAAAGTCTTCCACAAAGGAGACTGGGCTCTTTTGTACGACTCTAGGTTTCAGGACTTCCCTGGGAAACTCCAAACTCATTGGTTGGGACCATACGAAATCCAGAAGGTACATGAAAATGGTACCCTTACTCTAATCACTATTGACGGTTCTGGATATGCCTTCAAGGCAAATGGCCACTGAGTTCGTCTCTATCGCAAACCACTCACTCAGGAGTCCTTCTTCTAGTAGCTACACCGAGACTCAGATATGGAGATTTTGGGGGAGGAAGAGAAGTCTTTCTCACTTGTAATTCATTAAGGAATTTATTTCCTTTTACAGTTTGTACATAATTTCTTTTCTTGAATCATTTTTGTATATATTTTTGAATCAACATTTTGCTGTTACTATTTTTGTTGTTCATTTTTTTCTAAAGAACAACATTTTCTTCTGGCTGTTCCTTTTTCAAAAGAACAACCCCCTTTGGAGCAACCGTCATTTTGCTGTAATTTTGTTCTTTTTCTTTATTTCTGTGTTCTGTTGTTCCTTTTCCAAAGGAACAACATTTTTTATTTTAGCTGTTCCTTTTCCAAAGGAACGGAATTTGTGTGTTTTTGCTGTTCCTTTTCCAAAGGAACGACATTTTCAATTATGCTGTTCATTTTCCAAAAGAACGACATTTGTGTGCTTTTGCTGTTCCTTTTCCGAAGGAACAACATTTTCGATTTCTACTGTTCCTTTTCCAAAGGAACGACATTTGTGTGTTTCGCTGTTCCTTTTCCAAAGGAACAACATTTTTGATCTTTGCTATTCCTTTTCCAAAGGAACAACATTTTTGATCTTTGCTATTCCTTTTCCAAAGGAACGGAATTTGTGTGTTTTTGTTGTTCCTTTTCTAAAGGAACAACATTTTCGATTTCTGTTGTTCCTTTTCCAAAGGAACGACATTTGTGTGTTTTTCCTGTTCCTTTTCCAAAGGAACAACATTTTCGACTTCTATTGTTCCTTTTCCAAAGGAATGACATTTCTGTGTGTTTTGTTGTTCCTTTTCCAAATGAACGACATTGGTGTGTTTTTCTGTTCCTTATCTAAAGGAATAGCGTTTTCGATTTCTACTGTTCTTGTTCCAAAGGAACAACACCTGTGTGTTATGCTGTTCATTTTTCAAAGGAACGACATCTGTGTATTCTGTTGTTCCTTTTCCAAAGGAACAGTGTTTTCCATCTTTGCTGTTCCTTTTTCAAAGGAACGACATTTGCGTTTTCTGTTGTTCCTTTTCCAAAGGAACAACATTTGTGGTTTTTTGTTGTTAATTTTCTCGAAAGGAACACCACTTGCATGCTTTTGCTCTCCTTGTGAAATAGCTTGTTCCTTTTGTTGTTCTAAATTTAGGATGCTTATTGCTCCTGTTCTTTCAAGTCTTTTAGAATACAGCTATGCACTTATGCAATGGAAACAAAATCACAACATATTGAAATCAGTCAATCATAAATCGCTATCTTGATAATAAATTGCTCTAAATTGGTAAGAGGATAGAAGGAAGGACATGCTTATTCATCATCTTTTGCTGTAATTATTCTACTAATTCTGTTGTGATCGGTTATCCCTATCATGTTGGTCCCTTTTAATCTTCTTTGATTATTATTCAAGAATAAGAGCAAAGGGTTTATATCTTCCTATTGAGATGTTAAGACTTCTTCCACCATTCCTACTCTTAAGGAGTGTTGAACCACCCTTTGTGTATAAATAGGGAAAGTACTTTATGAAAAAGAAAGAAAAAAGAGCAAACATGACTTATAAGTTGTCAAATGCAGGATAGGGAGTCTCATCAAGAGCCAGCCTACCATGATCATGAGGATGAAAGCGAAGTGGCATTCCCACTATGGCCACCATACCAGGGATATGGTCCAAAAGGTATATCAAATAAACAACCCTTAGAACAGGAGGTCTCATCATGAGCTGGCCTGCCCACTTTTCGCTTCTTCCTCGTGAATGGCATTATGGCTAACTGGTCATCAAGCCAGCATAATGGCGTACATTTTGAAATTACACAACATTTCCTAAGCATACACAAAGGATCATGGTTCCATGGGTGAAATAAACAACCCTTCCAAGGTTATGGACACCTGTTGGCAGCAAAGCACTGTTAATGGTATTGAAGTCACATTATTTACACCAATAGGTAAGTTATTAGCACCCTTCTGTTTCTTATGCCTTGGTAATCAATTATATATTATTTCCCAAACCATACAATGCATGAATACATATTATCACCAATCACGACAGAACAATTGACAATGACTGCATGAGACTCTCTATTTACAGCAAATGCCTTATTCCCAACCTTGTATCATATCACTGCAGTCTCTTACATATTAAGTGACACAACTCTACACCTCGATTTCAGTAAATTGCTAATTTTGTAAACATGGCATAGGGCCATACACTGTTCCTTAAGGACTCTGTTTCAGAGCGGGCACTGCTCCTTTATTTGACGGCTCGGAGAACCTATCACATTGCAGGGGGGGAGGTTAACCTCATCATTCCCTGGATTACATGTCAGCTCACTATTCCTGAAGTTTTGTATTGGGGTATAACACGGCTCAACGGTATACTATTTTTTTATTTTTTCTACATGACTTGCTGTTCATAAGCCATTTCCATTGTATACTCTGCAGCATTAGATTTTGAACGAGTCTTGTGCCTGTTAGCCTCTGTGTTTCAACAACACGAACATATGCCGTTCCATTGAGAGTTTATAGCGAAACCATGGGAGGAAGATTGATTCGGAGGGAACCACAAGTGTTAACAGTCTCTGCTACTGCCAGGGAAATCCTGGCAAGAGCAGGGTGGCTAACTTATCTCAACCGCCTACAGGAATCTAACAAGATTGTGGCAATTGAATTCTTGTATAAATTGTAAGAGGATCACTCCACAGTGAGGGGGAGATGCATAGCAGTCACCGACGACATAATCACGGAAGTCTCGGGATTGCCAGCTGCTGGACCTGTATGGATGTTGAAGAAGGATAGATTGTAGAATATCATAGAAATCTTCCAGGACGAAGACTAGAGCCTCACAATTAGAGGAAAGGGGTTTCTACTAGCAGCACTAGGAGAGCCGTGGGTGGAATTGGCAAAGACCATTTAAAACTACATCACCTGCGAAGGCAGAAAAGACGTGGTAAGACCAAGACATCTTAAACTCTTAGCTATACTAAAGCAAAAATGCTCTGTAAATTTACCTGCATTTTTGAATTCATTACTTCATGATGTTGCACAGAGCATAAAAAAGGCACATCATGTAGAGTCAGTTGTTAGTCATCATGGGTTGATTTGGTTAATAGTCAGCCATAGCCTCACCCAGTAGCAGAGCATTTGGGAAGAGCTAATTGACATGATAAATGGGGGATTGACCACACCATCC
>APFE030150727.1:136140-154079 GCA_000404065.3 Pinus taeda | reverse complement strand
AAGGAGAAAAAGAGGAAGAAGTCGAGCAAGCTGAAGAAGAAGGAGAAAAAGAAGAAGAAGCCGAGCAATCTGAAGAAGAAGGAGACAAAGAAGAAGAAGCCAAGCAATCCAAGTAGGATGAGGAAATGGAACAGTAGGAAGGTAGCCCATTACAAGACCCATTGGGAGAAGATGAATTGGCCAAAGTTTTGGCCAATATGGGCGAATATGGCCAACCTTCTAGTCCATCAGACCTCCATGCCGAAGAGAAACCCCAGGAGGAAAATGCACCTGAAGAATCACATGCAAAGGAGGCAGAAGAAGAGAATATACCTATTCATGATGAAAAGATGACAGGAGATGCTAAATAGGAACAATCCGTTCCTAACCAGAGGACACCAGAAGAAATTCCGGAGGAAATAGGGGTAGAAAAAGAGGTCGCCCAAGAAATAACAAAACTAGTTAGGGTTCTTTCCTCAGAACAGCTAGAGCAGAACAATGAAGAAACACCCCAGAAATAAAATCATGGAATTAGTCACAGTCCAGGCCACAGTGAACAACCTGCTGTTCCTTCTAAGGAAATTGCGGAAATTAGGGAATTGCGAAAGGAACAACAAAGATTACTGAACATAATTGTCTAGCTCCACTAGAAGATTAGGATTCTAAAAGCAAGGCAAAGGGTAAAAAGGACTTCGGGAAGGAAAAATGTGACCACTTCAGCAAAACCCCTCAAGGCAAAGGGGTGGAGGACCATAATCCATCCTGTTGTTCAAAACCCTGTCGAAAGCCAAGTTGTTGTTCCAAATGATGCTGAGAAATAGACTATTGTTCCAATTGAAAAGGAACAGCAATGGACTGATAATGAGATGTTGACCCATGATAAGGAAATTTAGACAGAGGCACCACTTTCGAGAGTGATAAGGGTTATGAACTCAAAGAAACGCAATAGGAAAGTTTAGGTAAAACTCTCGGCCTCCACTACCGCATGAAAAAGAGATCCAAAAATGGTAACCCTACAAAAGGGTTTGAAGCAAGCTCAACAAGAAGTAGAAAAGCCTAGAGAGCAAACAGTCCCTCGAGAAAAGTATGAAGAGCTACAACAACAGCTTAGGAATGCTAATCTATCTGAAAACCAGGCCTTTGAAGGGTGGCGAAGGGAACAAGAGAAAGTCGCGAAGGTAACTCGTAGGTTAGATATAGTTATCAAGCAGATGGATACCTTATGTTCTTTATACAATGACGTCCTAGCATGTAGAGCCCCTGCTAAGAATTATGCCTTGTTTTTAATGGAAAGATATTTGAAATTGAAAATAAAGGCTATTAAAGCAGGTGCTCCCATACAAATTAACACCATCAATGATTTTATAAACTGCTGTAAGCACTACAGGGTAAAAGTTCAGAGGCTACTGTGTGGGTTTTATTTACATAACCTTGTATTAAAATAGGAGACCGAGCTGAACCCTGGCCCTTTTGTTGGGGATATCCAATTATAGGCATTTATTTCATTTGGGGTTAATTAAATTAAATGGCTCAAAGCCTATAATGCTTTCCAAAGACAAGAAAAAAGATTAGATTTATGGATAAGAGCTGAGCCTAGGGATCCAGTACAGTTATGGAGAAAACATAGAAACCTCATGAAGACTCCAGGTGTAATTGAAGCATTAGGACCCATGCATGAGGCAATCATTCGGCAGGGATTAGAATAATTTTTCTCTATCAAAGACCCTGCCATTGATGTAGCTAAATTTTGGTATCAAATCTCTAATCCAAATATCCAGCTCAGGGAACCATTTAAGTATGAGAATTTTAAATTAGCTTCCAACTGCTTACACCTCTATGGTGAAATCATTTTGAGGGCAGGGCCATCCTAGTTAGAATATAGGTTCCGGAGTCCAATTATTTGGCACCCTGCACTCGGATACCAAGCCATGTATGAGATGCCTGAGGGTCAGACAGGCCATTTCTTTGAATACCTAGTTACACATCATGGTTGTAGGCCTTCACATGAGATTCCATCTCCAGCCTACTCACTCACTGCCTTACACGTCAACTACAATGTTTTCATGACGGCATGAAAAAGGGTAAGCAAGGGGGTGTGTGGAGTACTAAAGAAGGTATGTTTTTGATGATTATTTCAGCGTCTTTTCATTAGAACTTACAAACCTTTGTGCATCATGAACTCGGAAAATGATAAAGAATTGTAATAAAACATGTGAGATTAATATGCAAGATGAAAACACTGACAATTGTCATTTCCTTATGCAGGAAGGAGGAAAAATGAGAAGTTACCGTTCCAAAGGAAAGGACAAGGATGGGTTAACCATTGTCCCTTTGACGGAAGACCGTATGCAAACAAGGCAAAGCAAATCAGCCTGGGAAAGGAAGTGGAGATATCAACTCGGCGTAGGAAAGAAAAGAAATGACTGAGGACTAACGGTTCGGCGAATCCCTCAGGATCCTTGATCTTGAGGGATCGTTGTTTTATCTATTTTTGCACTTAGATATCTCCGCCGTCATCCTTATAAAAGGGGCAGCAATTTTATCTCGAAAGAGGAGAGTTAGATATTGTTATGATTTTATGTAATTTCTTTTAAGATCAAAAATTTGATCATCGAGTCTCGCTAAGAAATGCTCTACTGTAATTTTACTTGATGCATTAATACAAACTTGGTTACTATTTCATCTTTGAGTCTGGAATAACTTCAAGTGGTGCACCCCTAGAGGCTAAGGGCCCAGCCCTGGAGGACACTTGTTCTTGTACCATTACACTTGGTTTTTGTGTAGTTTGCTTATCGATATTATTTGGTAATCTGATGTGTTTTTATAAATTTACATCACATGCTCTGTTATGTTTAATTTATTAATGTTTCTAAAGATAGAACTATTGTATTAACTTTGCATCATATTACTGTTCTTTTAGGTGTTGATATAATACTGCTAGTCTTTATAGAATACTATTGTTGTTCCATTACAGAGCCTTTGTGTTGTGCACTTGTTTGTTAACATTATGGAATTCATCTTGGAAGTTATGTTCCTTGCAATTGTTGGATTTATGAACAATGTTGTTCTATTTTGAAATGCAGTCGTGTTCTTTCTAACTGAGGTGATAACTGGATTAGATCACTATTTAAGTGTGTTGTGTGTATGTATGGTTTTCAAGCGTTGTTCCATAATTTATCAGTAATCAGTGTTGTTCCATTTGTGTGCGTTATTCAATCTGCCCCTAAGAGTGAAGGATTGTCGTTTGACTCCTGTAGATTACGATTAATGCATTTGATCTGGTAGAATAAGATGTTACTGTTTGTTAGACTTAGTTGTTGTTCTATTTCTTAACTGTGGTTCCATTTCTGATTTTCTATACCATTTCAGACTTGCTGTTCCATTTCAGGTTTGCTGTTCCATTTCAGATTTGCTGTTCCATTTCAAATTTGTTGTTCGATTTCTTAATTGTTGTTCCATTTCTTATCTGCTGTTCCATTTCTTGTTATTGGTGTGAAGAACGATCTCAGGCTGTAGTGAGCATTGACATCTACTGTCCGGCTCCTAGATCCACGATGTGTTCTCTGATTTCCTTTTCCATCAGTTTCCAAAGGGATGGGTTATTGCTACCGAACCCTTGACTGATAAATTGCTTAGTTTTCTGAATGTGTGATTTAATCTTTTGAAGTAGTTAAGCTGTAAACAAGCATCCGTTTACACTTGTATTTTCAAACACTGTGCTACTAGCATTACTCTGGCAAATTATAGCCTCAGACTAAGACACTCTATGAAATAAAAAAATGTTCCCAGATTGACATATTAATGCGAGGTAATTAGAGGTGAAAGAGACCCTTTTTATAGCTCCACAATAGATGTTATTATAAGCCCATTGGTTTAGTTCAGTAACCTTTTAAATTAAGTGTGGAACTTGTAAAATAAACTTTACCATAATCCCAAAGAGTCAAGTGAAGATGACAAAAGCTCAAGGAGATGTAGCCCATGACATTTGGGTGGAATCCTAGATTAAACTTGTTTTCATGTGTGGTTGTTTATTTTCTGCATTATATGGTTGTTATATGAATTTAATATTGATAGAAACAAATGGACTTAAAGCACTTAAATAGTTAAAAGAAAACATACACCTATTTCAAGTATTTAATTCTACAAATGTCATATATAAGCTAGATCATTTATTTGTTTAACTGAGTGGGAGGTTCTTGTAAGCATAACAAGGTATCAAATCCCCATTTCAGATCAGGTGTTATTAGAGAAGGTTTCTTGATTAACAGAGCATGGTTTCTTGATTGACAAAGAAATAGGTTGCTTGTTTGACTTGAAAGGTGTTTAAATAGTACAAATAATTTGATTGTTTAACTGTTTGTAAACTGAGTGTTGCTTGAGTTTGTGAATGTGAAGGGAAATATTATGATATCTAAGTCTAGGAAAGGACAAGAATGAAGAAGGGATGAAGGCATTCTCATTACCCAAAGGACCTCTAGGAAACCCTTGAAACACAAGAGGGTTTGTTTGCAAAAGACTGCTTGAATACGAGTTTGACTCTACAACCATTAGTTCTTTGAAATCTTTGTGAATTTTGTTGAAGTTCTTTTGTTCATTTTTATAATGACAACTTCTACAAGTGAGTTTTAAAAATCCTCCTCCTTCACAAGATTCTTTGATGAAGAGATGAAGTGAGACTTGTTCATCATGATGGATATGGTGAAACAAATGTTTGAAGATGAAAAGAAGAGCACCAAACTTTGAGAGAAGTTGAATTCCATGAAGGAAGAGAAGTAGTTGCTTTTTGACAAATTGTAGGAAATGGAAAACCAACTTCATATTGCAAATATGAACCTATAAAGGATTCATGATTTGGAGATACAACTCCTTATTGCCAAAGAATCCTTAGTCAAGCATTAGATTGAAGAAGAGGTAAACAATCCTAGTTTGTCTTCAATTTCCTCTAAGAATGTTTATGTTGGTTCTTTTGAAAAACATACAAGAGGTATAGGGTCCAAGTTAATGTCAAAAATGGGCTATGAAGGAAAAGGATTGGGAAAACATGCACAAGGCATAGTTGAGCCAATAATGGTTGAGGAAAGGCCTAAGTATTCAGGTCTTGGCTATGGACAATCTTATGGAGAAAGTTCCAAAGCATCCATGAAGGAAATTGAAACAGTTCATAGAAGGAGTTTCATTGTAGGTTCTCTACCTCAAGTTTGTAATGATTTTATTCATGGGAATGAAATTGTTTGAAACATACTTTTCAAGAAGAAGGTGTTCATAAGCATACACTCGAAGAAGGGAGTTGTGAAAGCTATAAAACCTTTGAAGTGATTGATGGTGTTTCGAAGGGAGCCACTTCTTCATTCGATTCACCTTCTCATGAATGCAACAAAGGTGAAAGAGGAAGGTATAAATATGATTTCAATCACGTTTCTTTTGATTATGTTAAGCATGATAAATTTCCACGTAAGAATTGGAAAATAATTACATGTTCCTTTTGTGGTTTGGTTAACCATAGTGTTTCTAGATGTTGGAAGAAAATGGCCACATACAGGAAACTTTTGAAGAAAAGGAGGCAAGAAGCCAAAGGTCCATTGGACAAGGAAAATTATGCTCTAAAGAGGATGAAAATGTGTTGCAATTATTACCATAGGCAAGGACATGTTGCTGAAAAATGTTGGATTTTGAATCCAACAATGCTTCCACGAAATTTGAAGAAGCTGGAAAACGAAAATGGCAAGAATGGAAAGGAAGTTTCCATAATTGATGTGTTTCAGGGTGATTCACATGTTGGTGCCGATGTGCAGTTAAAGGAAGCACCTTTGATGTTTCTTGTTAAGAAATGGTTAGAGTTCTTATCTAATTAACAGTTGCATGCCTTTTGATTTGATACATTTCTTTGCCATTTGAATGCAAGTTGTAGGGTTTTACCAGAAAGGTGAATAAAAAGTTGAGTATGAGACTCACTTTATTGCAGAAAAATTATGTTATTTCAGCTTTGTAAATACGTTTACATATGACTAGGGATCTTGTACTTATGATTGTGCTTGAGAGAAAGTTGAAGAATGGAATACATGCATGAGAATGGTGTGTTGAACAAAGGAATGTTGATGACTTCATTGCATTTTAACATGTATGTGTAATTGACTTGATGGTCGATTGCTTTGTTTAAACATGCATGAAATGTCATATCGACTTCGAAAAGTTGATTTTGTCTTCAATATTGAAAAAGGGAGATAATGATGAAGTGTTTTCACAAGAGGTGGAATTCTTTTTACTTTGAAAAAGAATCATCAAGTTCTTTTTGTACATGCTTGACTTGGAGAGTCAATTGTTCGAAAAAGGTATGTTTTTGTCGGCTTGTGATTTAGTCGATCATTTGTACACAAGATGTAAGAGACATGATGATGATTCACATGATGTGAATTTATGTCGGCAAGGTGTTTCTTACATTATGTTTTTTTTGACAAGATGTTAGAAGAAGATTTGTAGCAGCAAAAGTCACCATAGAAGTGGCTTGGTAAGAAGTGGTTTGACTTCTTGACACAACAATACATACTTTCATTGGCACATGTGCAAATTTTAGTTAAGTATGCATAGATTTGTGATGTAATCTCACGTTTGTTTGAGCCACCTTGGGTTGATGGTCAAGGAAGCGATGTTCAGCTACCTTCTGTAAATTTCTCAACAGCAATTTTGAATGCAAGGAAGGTAGTTCTTAACAAGAGGACAAATGCATCCAAGAAGGGAAGCATCAAATACCTTCAAGTTTTGGTTCAAAGGCACTAGCCATGCAAGCAAGTGTATGGAGGCTTAAAGAAGAGAGTCTTGTACTCTCATTTACTATACAATTTAGTATATCAATCTTTTGGGGTCCAAAAGATTTCTAATGGGAAGGAGTCATTAGATATTGATCAATGACTTAAGTGATAACTCAAATTTTAAAGTGTTTGAAAGAGTGTTGCACTTGAGTGATTGTATAGATATCATCTTCCTGATTCCAGCATCGTGAATGGTTCGAAAATATGATACCATATGAAGGAGTTATCACAAGTTGAAATGTCTAGTAAACTGCAATTTTTGGACATTTGACCAAGATTAATTTGGTTTTTGAAAATATTAAATTTTTTTATATTCCAATGAATATTCCCTAGAATATTCCCTTTTTGGATAAGCACTAAACCTTACCTTAAATATTTTTCTTTAAGTTCCGTATTTAAGCACATGGGAAGTATTTGGAAAGTGGTAAGTGGTATCTCGCGTGCCTGAATGTTGGAAATGGTATTCCTAAAAGTCATGTGATTAAGCTTAGTGTACGACATGTAGCATGATAAAACCACTTTTCTTGCATTCTCTCTCTGTGATATTGGTTGTGCAAGAATCTATGTGAGATTGCGCAACAACTATTTGATTGCACAGGTCACATCGATGGTGGAGATCGCCTGAGTTAGTTGGTGAGAGGATGACGTGATATCTGTTGGATCAATTAGGATAGATCGACAGTGGAGATTATGCTATTTGAAATGCTCTTGATGTGGGCCCATAACCCATAGGTCCATGCACGAATTGTGTAAAGATGCAGCTTTGCACAATCGTCGGGATTATTCCTAACCACCGGGGTTATACCATTGCATATGCACGCTAAACAGTTAATGTAATAGTCACCTATGAAGGTTTAGTTTGAGGGAGCAGCTAAAATTAGCCGAATATAATAAGTTTAACTAGAGTTAGGTGCAGTTCACCAAATTTGGTGGAGTATCCCTTGGGGATATTGATTAAATGCATTCTAGGAGCAATTTTTAGAGATAGACAAGAAAAGAGTGAAACAAGAGGCTAGCTAAGTTAATGGAGCCTTCTGAAGCCAATGGAATAGTCTAGAGAAGCTAATGAAGTCATATTCATAGAGATTTTCATCTGGGGATATTTTGGAGCTCAGGGCCATCAAGGGTTGGAGGTAGTTGTAGGAGCTACCAGTACCCGTTCTCAGTGAACCAACAATCATTCCTGACTATAATGAGCCTTATGAATCCATTGGTGGGATTTGCATAAGAATTTGGAGACTTATAAAGGCTAAGATGCTACAGGGAAGTTTCAAGCGGTCTAGTGCCAACTGCGGAGGAAGGCCTAGTTTGGGGATGCAGTGCTCATTTTGAGCAAATGTTCAGTCTATTTTTGGTGTCTGATATGTGATGGAGATAGTAGATGAATTTTTAGTGACAGTTAAAGAATTCTGAAGGAGTTAGTGCCATCAAGAAGCTCAAGGTAGCTCAGAGCACTGATTGAAGGAATCAAGTCTAAGGGAGCTTAGAACTGTTTGTAGAGTGATGAAAGCCATGACAGGGATATAGATGGTATTCTAATCCCATTGGTTTAGTTCAGTAACCTTTGGAGTTAAGTGTGGAACTTGTAAAAGAAACTTTACCATAATCCTAAAGAGCTAAGTCGAAATGACAAAAGCTCAAGGAGATGTAGCCCATGATATTTGGGTGAACTCCTAGATTAAATTTGTTGTTATGTGTGGTTGTTTATTTTCCGCATTATATGGCTGCTATATGTGTTTAATATTAGCAGAAACAAATGGAATTAAATCACTTAAATAGTTAAAATAAAACATACACCTATTTCAAGTATGTAATTCTGCAAATGTCATATATAAGCTAGATCATTTATTTGTTTAACTGAGTGGGAGGTTCTTGTAAGCATAAAAAGTTATCAAACCCCCATTTCAGATCAAATACACCCAAAGTTCACATGGCATGCAAAAAAATTTCAAAAGGCACACTGGAGTAGGGGTTTCATTGCTTGAATGTTAAAAAAACTGGCAATGCACATAGCTCCATCGCAATGTGATTTCTTTCCAAAACATTGTGGATTTCCCCCTTCCTCCCTTCTGTGATCCAGTCATTCCCATATTCATTTTAGTTCAAAAATGAAAAAAATTGATTTGCAATGAATTCTTGGATGGTTATACCTATAATACTTTAGTAATTTTTTTATTAATTCCACATAGACTAGCTATTGATATTACAATAATTGTGTATGTAAAATGAAAAGGTTCAAAAATATTTTACTTACAAGATACCAAGATACATGTCTCGTAAATTAAATCACGTCTCTTTGTAAATTAAATTTTAGTAAGTCTACATATTTACATTTTTACTCATATTTGTTAAAGTGTTGAAGATCACATAAATAATGGTGGGTAGTAACACTTGTTAGGTATATTTATTTACATCTTGTTCCTATTATGTCATTTAAGCAAATAATTGCTTAAATTATGGTGTGTAGTATTGATCATAAATATGTTGTATGAGTTATTTTCAAGGATTTTAATTTTAGGTGGTTTTGTAGATTCTCTTTCTTTTAATTGTATTTCTTCTAATTATGTCTTAAGGCATTCCTCTAGGAAGAACTCACCTATCATCTTATGTGTAATACTTTGAGCCATCCAATTGATATGACCGATATTAGGTTAGTTACAAATTTAGTTAAAAATTATAATGGAAAACATCGTCAGAGATAATACTTGTGACACAACAGTCAAGCTTCTCAGAAGATGGCTCGAAGCATAAATGGGCGTTTCAATCTTGAATTCAAGAATATTTAGAAGGGTGTCTTCTACTGTATCTGGCATGTTTACAAACAACACTTATATTATGTTTGGCATGATGACAAACACAAAGTGGTCGAGTTCATCGATAAGCTCGTTTCTCTGATTTGAATGCTTGACCTCGCCCTTGCTCAACACTACTTGTAGGTGTTTCTCCTAACCATGGCATGCGAATGGAGTGGAATTGATCATCTGCGCTTAGAGAAATTCAATCTCATTCATGTAAAGACTGCGCTTGTCACAACTTGAGTTTCTAGAGTAAGTTGTAATTTATTGATCAAAGAATATTTCACTATTTGAGTTCAACACCAGGCTGAATCTTATGTTTTCATGCTTGAAATTGGTTGTCCTGGTATTTTCATAAAGTTTTCTCTTCATCTATTGTGCATAAAAAATTAAAGTTGTCTAATGTTTTCCTTGATGTTGTTTTCAATCCTCATCTGTCCAACTGTGGAATTGTTGCCCTCAATAAAAAATTTGAGTGTCAGGTGTGATTCATGACACCCTAAAATGAACATGACCCTTCTCAAAATTTTCATGACATTTAGCCTTGCTAGAGAGGACACTGAAAGCTAGAGGGCTAAAATTATAATGATGTTTTTTTTTTCGAGGTTCAGGTGCTGCGTACCTTTAGGTACAATACTCTTGAATATGTCATGTTCGGAATATATACAATGAAGAGCGATGTGTATAGTTTTGGAGTGGTAATTCTTGATCTTTTGTAAGGCTAGAAGTCATTGGATAGGTAGCTCTCTTATTTTGAGAGAAACATTTGGGCTATACCAAAATACCCTTCTAATTTAGTTTCTCCTTTGTAGATCAATAACAAGGTCAAAAAAGTCATTTGTAAGATGGGCCACCCCTAAACTTCATGATATTGATGCATTGGCAAAGATGGTTGATCCATCTTTGAAAGGAAGTTATCCTACTAAATCTCTCCTGCAGTTTGCTGATATTATTTCTCTCTGCATTCAGGTATGATCTAAAATATATAAATTCAAGCATAAATTATAAATTACATCCAAAGGTCAGAGATACTAATTTGTATTTGTAATTTATAGGAGAAAATGAATAGTATAAGCACAGGAAAGATAAGTTATGACAATTCATTATTTTCTATGGCAGCCTGAACCAGAATTTTTTCCTCTAATGTCTGAAGTGATGCAATAATTTGTTCATATGATGCAATGGGATAGACTCAATAAGAGGATGAAAAGAAATGAAACTGCAGACAACGATCCTGCAGATTATTAAATGTAGTGATATTGATTTGCTTGTACTCCAAAAGAAAATATTTAATTCTAAAAAACTCATACCACCTTCTTTGGAATTTCCACAAGATTTGAAGAGTTGATAAATCCATTATTTAGCTCCTAATGATTTCGTTGGACTTCCATAACATTTGTAAGAGTTGATAGCATCATCCTTCATTGGACTTCCAAAATAGTTGGAAGAGCTGATAACATCATTATTTTCATAAATTAAATCTGTTCAAGGTTTTGTTTAGTCCACATTGTAGTGAAAACTGTATATTTTTACTATAGATTCAAAAACTTATGTGATTTTCTAAAACACAAGACAAGAATCTACTCTCTACTCTTCTTAGCGAAAACCAAAAATGATCGATGCAGAAAATAAGTAGAAAGAGGAAGAATATCAATCACACATAACACAATATTTCTCTGGGGAAAGTAAATGCTCAAAACCACGACTATCTATATTGCATCAACCAAAAGACCTGAGAAGAAAATAGAATGCTTGTTCACACTAGAAATATCCTTGCACAAGTGTGATCTAACTCTCTGCCTCACAAGACCTCTCTAGCCAACACTGAGCCAATTCTGCTACCTTACAAGCCACTACCTCCTTGTGCAATTCCTAAGAGAATCATACCATACTTAATTAGGAAATACTTCCTCCATAACTACACAATCCAAGCTTAGGTCATCAACTGATTTCATGCACCATCTGTACAACTCAGAAAATTATACAATTGATAGTACATTGTGCATGCACTCTAATATCAACTCAGTCTTCCTATGAACTAACATTAAGGAATTATTTATGAGTGAATCTTTAGTTAACTGGTGTGGTACTGGTTGATGCATTGGTGCATTGGTGCACTAATCTACTACTAGACCTCTACTAGTTCCTCCAATACTTAAAACTATTTTAACTCACTATAACTTGGTTAGACTGAGTTATGTAATTACAACTCCAAAGAACTCAACCTGGGCACCTAAAATTTAGGGATCACTTTTAATGATGCTAGATATAATTTCAACTTGATTTTCCTAAGCTAACTAAATCAACTTAACTTATTTAAGTATTACAAGCTGCTATGAGAAAAGAATTACACTTTTAATTCACAATTTAATTCAAGGAGAAATTAAATTTGAATTTCTTGTTTCTATTTTCAACACGACCTCTCAACAAGAAAGGGACTATCAAATATCATGATCCTATCTCTGTAAAATAGAATTTACATCTTGACAATTCCTTTGTCAAAATTTCATCATCCTGCTCCTATGTGGGAATGTACTCCAACAACATAATCCACGTTTGCACACAATCTTGAAGATTATGGTACCAGATATCAATATGCTTGGACTAATCATGAAAAATTGAATTTTTAGAGAGCTTGATACAACTCTGGTTATCACATTAAATCAAAGTTGGATCCATCTGATGACCAAACAAGCCCACCATAATCTTCATCATCGAGATGGCCTCACAAATTGCTTGACTAGAAGCCATGTACTCTGCCTCTGCTGAACTGAGTTCAACTAATATTTGTTTCCTACTATACCAAGAAACAATTTCTCACTCAATACTGAATATCCCTCCTAATGTGCTGTTCCTATCAAATGGACTCCCTGCCCAATATACATCGGTGAAACCTTGAACCTTCACTCCCTCTATCCGTGTGTACCACAATCCATACTACATAGTTCCTCTAAGGTATCTCAACACATGATTGGCCATCAATGTAGCTTGGTCAGCTTAACCATCACTTGACTAAGATGGTTAACTGCATAGCACATGTCTATTCATGTGTTCACCAAATACATGAGTGAAGCCACAAGCTGCCTGTAAAAATTAGCTTCCACTACTTCACCATAAGTAGCATTCTACTTCCTCTAGTTGCCTACTAGAGGAGTCTCCATGGGTTTACTTCTCTCCATGTGGAACCTTTTCAGTATCTCGTTGGAATACTTTCTATAGAGTCCAAAGTCTGTCTTACTATGACACCCCTTTTTGTCTATGTTTCCTCCCTTTTCCTATATTTTCCACCTAAATAATGCCATATCCACAAGGTTTTGTTAAAGGTAAGCAATAATATGTCTTCTTCTTCATGTTTGACTCTATACGTTATTGTTTTGTTAAAGAATGCAATTGGCTACAGAATTGGTTTGTTTTCACTGTTAATCTATATTTTCGCAATTGTCTCCATTATTTGCAAGGTTTAGAAGCTCTAGGTCAGAAACAAAGGATACATATGGAATAGGAATGGTCCCCTCGTGGATCCCTTCCTATATCATTGAATCAATTCATCAAGATGAGTATGGGATATCACCCGTCAAACCCCAATGTCAACCACAGGATTGTTATCAAAAAGGAATCTAATTTCATAAAAACCTTATGAATTTTCTTTCCGAATAACAAATAAAAGGATTAGCGATATAGTTAGTTAGAATAAATATATTTAGGCTTAAATTAATCATGACTGTTATGTCAAAGACTTGTTATAAAAAATATGGCCGCACTGTGATTTGGTGCACATCGGATGATGTAAATTTGAAATAGTTTGTTAAATTTCATTTGCAATAAATATAACTTGTTTTTTGTGTGTATGCACTATGATGGTTGGAAATTTTGGACTGATCTATGGAGGGCCCCCTATGACCAGTGACAAGTCTTTAACCAATTGCAATTAGATTACTTTTCATTCCTTGAATACTCCATTTTTGTGTAAGAAATGAAATATGATGAGTTCGCTGGTGAATAGCTATATGGATGAGTACTTGCATATGCTTTATACTTAGTTTAATCTGCTATTTACATTTCTTTTTATTTGGTACAACATGGTTATTTCATTTTCTTTTTATCTAGTGTCATCCAATTCTGTTTACTTCATATTGTAGATGTTGTTTAGAATATCTTGCTTGAATGAAATTGAATAAGTAAAAGTGTGAGAGTCTTCTCCTTCATAAAGCACTTAGTGAATTAGAGCTCTGCAGCATAAATATTCAATACAAAAATCCAAAATAATCTAACACAAGTGGCATTTAGAATCATTGTCATATCATCCATAAATTGATTCAATAGAGAATGACTCCTAAGAAATTAACTGATAACTTTAGGGATTGAGACATCAATATAATTAATGACACAATCTCCATACTTATCTTAAGTTTAGACCCTAAAAATAACATAACGACATAAGGAATAACTTCTAGAACATATAGTGCATCTGTACTTCATCAGTACACGTACCCTGGTTGAAAATTTATGATTGACAATTTAGAGACATTAAATTGGCCGAATATTTTGGTGCCATTGTCAGGGAAGTAGAAATAGAAGTTAAGAAAAAAGAAAAACATGATATGTGTAGGGATGGAGACTCTATAGGTAGATTTGTAGGGCGAGGAAGAAGTTTAATTCCCACAAATCCACTCACTTCACCTAGATTTTGTGAATCCACACCACCTACTCAAACCCGAACTCCTTTTAGAGGTTGACAAAGGCTTCCTGAAATCTCAAGATCAGAAATCCAATCTAGAACATCACCCACTTCTTCTACTGAAACTGTAGTTGAAGAAAATCTTACATCCCCAACTACAGGAGTAATTTTTCTATCCTCCACTAGTGAGAAGATTTTGGGAGAAAAATTAGAAGTTCCTAGTGAAGAAGAGGAATTAGAAACTTATTTTAAACAACCATTGATCGAGGAAATAGAAATATTAGAGGAAAACTATATTAGTTTTGAAGAATCTATCATGGCTGAAGAAGGGGAAGGAGAATTACATAATGTCCATGGAGAGGAAAATAGGATTGGAGGAAGAGGTAGAGGTAGAGGTGGAGATAGGAATAGAGGAGGGGGTGGAGGTAGAGGAAACCAATATATTTATGGATTTCCTATTCTTGATGAAGATACAACCATCACAATGAAAAATATATCGCCCTCAATTCTTCCTAATCTCCATGGAAAAAGAAACGAAGACCTAGAGACATTTCTCTTTGAATTTGAAGTATTATGCCGATTGTATGACTATCTTCATGATGCTCAAAAGTTAAAATTGTTCCTTGCTACTTTAAAAGACTCAGCATTAAAATGGTTCATGAGTCTTGGAGTACATTCTGTAACAACATGGGGACAAATAAAAGAGGCTTTTTTTGAAAAATATAGAGATTATTGTATGCCTAGTAACCTTAAAGATGAAGTCTTCAAAGTGACACAAAAAGAAGATGAAAATGTTGAATACTTGGTAGAAATCTTTTTTTTACAATGTTAAAAGAGAAAAAATGGATAATTCGGATGAAGAAACCTTAAAATTCCTCTTACTCAAAGCAATTAAAGTTGAGTGGATCGATATCCTTAACCTAACTAGGAAAAGAGATATTTCCCAACTACCATTTGCATATATTTGTGATTTATGTGTACATATCTCAAGGGGTAAAGCACAAGTTGGAAGGAGTCCTAGAGACCCTCCCTTGTCAAGAATTAACAAATCTGTAGCTGGGACAATTAGTAGGGAAGAATTAGGAAATTTTCTTGATACCTTAAAAACAGATATTTTAGGGAGCCTAAGTGAGTAGATAGACACCCTTAAAATAAAAAACAAGAAAAATTCTGAAAATGCTTCATTAACTGTCTTCTGTCCCAGATGTCGGAAGAAACATGCTCTAAGAGAGTGTCCCTTAAATTCAAAAGCCATAGAAACCTGTGTCATATGTGCAGATAATCATGATACGAAGGAATGTCCATCCTTATCAGGTCTCAAGGCTGTATTTAATGATGAAGGAATATCAGAACCAATAGAACCTCCCTACTTTATAGCCAAAATACCATGGCAAAATCCCCAACCAAATCAATCACAAGCATTTAGACCACAAAAATCTACCCAGTCTTCACAAAATAATTGGAATTTATCCTGGTAGCCTTGGGCTCAAGCAAAGTCACAACCTTGGAATCAAGGATGGAAAAATCCTTATGGAGCCTATGCTCAATATCAATAATACTCGCCATCTTACCTTCCACCACAATTTCTACCACCATCTAATCAGATTCCCCAAACTAACCAATTACCACAAATTCCAGTTCAGAATCAAAACCCACAAATCTCCCTACCATTTCCACAAAAACAAAATCAATTACCTGCTCAACCACTTCTGAAACCTAATAATAAAATACCACAACAACCAATGTACAACATGGAGGAGCAGAATCCTCAAAGTTATGTAATAACTCCACTAGACCTAAATAATATCCAATTAAGGTCTGGAAGAGTATTACCAAGAAAAACCCCATGTTTTCATTCAAGAAACAAGATCAGATCTTCAAAAACACAAAAACCAATTAGAAGAAGGGGAGGCCTCTCTCCCTTAGAAGGAGAATAATCAAACAGAACAAGTTCCAATAAACACTCCCATCATAGATCAACCCTTGATATCAATTATAACACCTTTCCCTGAATGGTTGAAAATTGATGAAGGAGTAGAAAAATTGCACACAAAAATTACATAAAGAAATTTACATTATATCCTCTTGCAAGAACAACAATAGATACAAAAACTGAAGAATGGATAGACTATGAAGAAGATATACAACCTATTTTTACTACTGAACAAGATAAAGAAGAAGACCAAATTGTAAATTTACTGGAAAATAACGAGTCTTCCTCACATTATGATCATAGTCACAATGAGTATCTCTCATCTAAACAAGTATCATTTCTCTCCATGGAAAATTTTGGGAATTCCTTGATAGAAATCTTTCTAGGAAAAACCTTGAATGTCAATGAAAAATTGGATGAAGTGCAAAAGAATGAGTTGATATAAATTTTAAAGAAACATTCTTCTGCTTTTGCATGGGAATACACTGACATGAGAGGGATTGATCCTAAAACTTGCATACATCATATCTACTTTGAAAAAAATGCAAGACTAGTTAGATAGCCTTAATGGAGAATGGACCCAAATTTAAAAGAAATTTTTAAGGAGGAGTTGCAGAAATTGTTAAATGTAAATTTCATCTATCCAATATCTAACAATTAGTGGGTTTCACCCCTAGTAATCATTCCTAAGAAAAACGAAGAATGGAGAGTATGCATCGATTATAGGGAAGTAAATAAAGCAACATCAAAGGACCACTTCTCAATACCTTTTATAGATTAGGTCTTAGACACATTGTTATGAAAATGGCTCACAAAAAGATAGGAAAGATAGATCAATGCCTTAGAATTCAGCCTCTTCGAGGGGGCAGTCTCGTTTACATTACACAAATGAAAGATTCTTTGATGATTCAAATGACAAAACCTCCTTTCTATATATAGGAGTTTAAGGAGTCACAATATAACCCAGCCAGCCTAACAATAATAATATAAAGGCACAAAAATAAAAATAGAGGGATTCTATGGGGCCCAATAATAATAGTATGGGGACAATAGGGGCACAACAATATTAATAAGAGATACAACTACAATAGTAGTGGGGTAATCACTAGTATTATAGGGACCTAACATGCCCCTCTCCTTAAAAAATGTGTTTTCCTCAACACTTGAGTAGTTTTGGATGCTTATGTATAAAATTCTCATCCTCCCATGTGGAACCTTCAGCAGATAAGTTCTTCCACTTGATGAGATACTCTGAAATTGATCGATTTCATAGCTGTTGAGTTCTCATTTCAGTGACTGCTTCCGGTTCCAATATAATTTTTCCTTCCTTGTCAAGTTCTGGAAATATTGTTTGAACTAGGAACTTGTCCCCTATAACCTTCTTTAAACATCAAACATGGAAAACTAGGTGCACTTGAGAAGCTGCAGGAAGCTCCAATTTGTATGCCATAGTGCCAATCTTTTGCAACACCTTGTATGGACCATAATGCTTTGGTGATAATTTATTATCCTTATTAGCTTGCTTGAGGGACATTTGTTTATATGGTTGTAGCCGTAGGAATACCCAATCACCTACATCAAAACTTCTTTAGCTGCAATGTTGATATGCTTGTTGTTTCATTCTATTCTACACCAACATGAGGTTATCCTTTAAGATTTGGAGGACTTGGTGTTGATGCTTGATGTGATGTTCCACTACTTGAACCTTAGAATTTTCTCTTAAATATGATGTGATGGATGGTGGCTGA